>BQNB010007288.1:0-94069 GCA_026074375.1 Tanacetum coccineum | reverse complement strand
AACCGCCATCAAGGAAATTGAGACCCGTACCAATGTGATTCCACCTTAAGATAGCAAATTGACTTAGCACGTATTAGGAGGATTAAGATAAGTATATACACCTCTTCATCAACACTATTCCGGAAAGCAACTCGAACTGAATTACGGGACATAATTTTTTAACACGGGGAGACTGTAACAATTTACATTTTCACGTCATTTTACGTCAACAAATACTCAACTAATTATTTTAAACTTTTTCGTGTTTACTTTTAATTTCAGCCGTTTAATTAAATCGCGTAAACTAAAAATCAACATTCAACGTAAACGGACATCAAACAAATAAAATTTTACGTCCAACAAGTGTTATATTATTTTTTACAAAGATAATTTTTAAACTTTTCACTTTTATTTTTATTCCTCACGTAAAACGTTTAGGTTTCTTAACAAAACACCTTTATGAATGCATGGGAGCCCGTAAACCCATCTATACTTCAACCAATACCCGCTATTACCATTAATATCAAATTCTTATCAAAACTACTACATAAAAACCTCCATACCCGGTTTTATACTCATACATATTTATACATTCCAAATTAAATCAAGTCTTCTTAATTAAAAACGTGATAAGTACTACGTTTAAACTAAAGAAACTAGTTATCAATTTCTTAAACGAGTATATTCTATTCTTTTCCTTTCACCACAACTTAGTGTTTCATTCTAATAAGCAAACTAAAACAAGTTTAATAATCTTCCTTGTTTTCAAATGGTGTAGACAATAAAATTTCCTAAGTCATAAACCTAATACTAGAAATTCATATACTTTCCCAAAAACTAGAAAAAAAATCTCGTGTACATATTTTCCAACTCCACAAATCAGTGATTTCCCAACTTGGATAAGATATACAAGATCCATTCTCACTATAACTCTATTACCTATTGTATAAAGCCCATTATCCCTTTTACAAATACCCTCAAAACCCACGTGATGTTGTTGTGTTTTCCTTGTTTCTGCTTCACACGCAATCCATAACAGTAAACCCCTTTTCATCACTATACATTGACCATGTATAAGCCCCAAAAGTCTTTACTTTTATAACATAACACAAGAACGTTAACTATGAATGAAACACTATGCATACAAATTTATTCGAGTATAAATCCATGCCTAAACTCAGAAGAAAATACACAACACAATCCGGTTCATACTCATTATCCCATTTTAGTTTCTTGTTCTTCTGGTTTCGATTCACAAGAACAAAAAAGCATCATACCACCAATTTCACCCATAACAAACCCTAAATTTCCATAAATCCCTAACTAGCTCTTTAGGTTTTTCTTTTCGTTGTTCCTGTAGTCGAACACATTAAGGTAACAAAACGTTAATTGGGTTCGTGATCATAAAGGGGGTGCAACCAGTAGAATTGGTTAAAGTATTTGGGTTTGTATGTGAGAGGGGTAAAATCATTAGGGTTTTTGTTGGATCAAGTCATACCCACGTCTTTTCTCAAGCGTTGTGAGTCTCATGTCCTTACTACCTTTATCATATGTATGCAATATATGTTGCAGTATTGTGCTTGAGAAATTTTAGATAGAAAAGTATTAATGAAATTTATACTCAAAAGTTTTGTAAACCGTTTGATGGATGACGAAATAATAGTAAAACTCTCTAAAATTTGGTTAGGTAATTAACAATTTGGGGCATGACTATGCGTGGAATAATGGGCTTATACACCAGGAAATTGTAGTTTAAGTTATCATTTGCAAATACAGAAACATGCATCTTTTGTGTCTTTACTGTAACAGAAACAATAAACTGACATTTGTTAACTTAATTTAAAGAAAACCCTTGGCCATATGTTGTTACCAAGCTGTGTTCTAGATCCCTTTGTAAAGCCGAACGTATACTAAATTTTGATTAGTCGAATTGTAAAGTTTTAAAACAAGAAAAATCATGTTTACACAAAATACAAAGGTACTGATGTTTTCGGGTTCATTGATGAACCCGTATACAAACTTGACCAATGGAATTTCTGAGCTTATCATTCGTTAACGTAGTATAGGAGTAGCGTTCATGCAAAATTTGAGCTTCTAACACTTTATAACGAAGCGGGAAATAGACTTACAAATCTATTATTTTATGTGCATGAAAACTGCCTTGTCGGGTCAAATTTAGGCCTTGTTTTGACCCTCTTAGACTTAGACATAGAGTCAACAAGTAGGGGCGTGTTATAGTGGACCTAGTGAGCTTCATTTAGCAACTTGAATCGCGGAATATAATTAAGAAACGAACTCGCAAATAGGGACTAAAGTTAGTATTGTTGTCTTGTATTCAACAGTTAAAACTGTTGGCAGTCGCGACCCCCTCCCTTTGCACTCGTTTTTGACCCAGCTATCGACCTCTAACCATGAAACTTATAAAAGGAGAATTGTAGTACTCCTGGCCTAGTTTACAAATGTATTTTTGGTTTGTCATAAGGTTGCGTAACGAATCCGAAAACTGAGCTTAAAGTTAGTACTGCTGTCCCATATGTCAACAGTAAAAACTATTAGCCCATAGGGTCGCGACACCCCTTACTTTGGCAACGTTTTTAACATATTAAACGAAATTTTTAGACAAAACTTAAATAATGAAAGTTATAGACTACATGGCCTAGTTTTCAAAACATCTTTTAGTTTGTAATTTCATTAAGTAACGAGTTCAGAATTTGATTGTAAAATTCTGCATTTGTCCCCCAAATTTTATAAATAAAACTTCATTTTTAAATTCATTTTGTTATAACTTCGACCATTTGTTTCACACGTTTAGAGACCCAAACCAAGTGTCGACGGAATTAACTAGAAAAGTACTTACGATCTAGTTTCTAAAATGTCTGATATCGTAATTTACATGTTTAATGGTAAGAGATTATTACCCAATACATTTGGCCAATTTTTATGAATAACCTCATTTTAAACAAGTAATATTTCTCAAACTCAAGCACAACACTAAGGACACGATTGCATACATTGTAGTACATAACATGATTAGTAATATGCGTATTATTCATTTAGGTAGCGGATAGAGTTTTGCATTGTTTTCGCGTGCACCATTTATCTTGCTCGCTCTATATTCATTGCTACCTCTTTAAGGTGAGTTTATAGTCCCCATCTTTCATTTCTCAATTATTTATCAAATCTTGGGGATGAGATCATGTTGTTTTATAAAAGGATGCAAGTACATTTTAATTCAAATATTACGAATTTGTCTAAGTAGCTATAACCCACTATGCCCATCATTATGAACTGTTAATTACTGGATTGTAAGCGAAAATATTATAAATTGATCTATTTGGAGTGACGCTCCCGTTCGGGCAAGTAGCACTTGCTAGTATTCCGGTTGAACGGAACGACGAACGTATACTATTTTGGATCATATAGATGTTACGGATTGAACGTCTACATTGGGCACCCTCATTTAAATGTACTTGATTTACATTCATTGTTGAGCTTCAGTGTCATGAGCTTACTGTATTTCGTAATACATTTTTGTGATATTGTAATTACTACTTTATTTTAGGGAAATCTTGCTATCCGCCTCATTTAATTTATAAACCTATAAATTCACCAACATTATTGTTGACGTTTTAAAACATGTTTTCTCAGGTACTTAAGAGCTAGGTGATAGCTTGATGTGCATTGGAGTCTAAACAATACAAGATTACTTTTCAAACGACACTTAGAGGTCGTTCTCTCATGACTTGTGCCATGGTATTATGAAGTAATGCCCCCAAAACATCATATTCTGTTGTGACCCATTTTGGGGGTGTTACAACTCAAGTCTTGCTATTCATATGTTTAATCAAGGAGATGATCCAATTGCCTATCTCAATATGGTAATGGCTTTCCTGACAGCTATAGCTTCTTCAAGGTTCCCTTCAACCAACAATCAACTTAGAACTTCCTCTAATCTGTAAAACCAGGCCACCATTCAAGATGGCAGGGTTACTGTGCAATAAGCTCAAGGGAGGCAAGGACAAATTTATGCTAGTAATGGCTATAAGGGTAATGCTACTAGTTTTGGGGGAAATAATGCAGAAGGGCAGGCAAGGGTGGTTAAATGTTATATTTGTCAAGGTGAAGGACACATGGCTAGGCAATGCACTCAGCCTAAGAGGCCAAGGAATGCTGCGTGGTTTAAGGAAAAGGCAATGTTGGTTGAAGCACAGGAATCTGGTTAAATTTTAGATGAAGAGCAACTAGCATTTCTTGCAAATCCAGGCATTCCAGACGGTCAAGCTGCCCAGACAACCATTCCAAACACTACTGCTATCCAGACTGAGGATCTTGATGCTTATGATTTTGATTGTGATGATGTCTCTAATGCAAAGGCAGTTTTGATGGCCAATCTTTCCAACTATGGTTCTGACGTTATTTCAAAGGTACCTCATTTTGAACCCTATCATACTGATATGGATAATCAAAGTGTGCATGTAATGCAGGGTTTTGAACAAACACCAATTGTTGATTTTACAAATAATGAGATAACGAGTGATAGCAATATCATTTCGTACTCTCAATGTTTGTAAGAAATGCTGCAGGCAGCTGTTCAAGATACTAATTTGTATGCACAACAAGATTAAATGATTGTATCTGTGATTGAACAAATGTCAGAACAAATAATTAATCATGTAAATAACTGGGAAAAGGCTAATCAGGAAAAGAATAATGAATCTTTAACCGATGAGCTTGAGAGATATAAAGAACGAGTCAAAAATTTTGAACAACGTCTTAATATTGATTTAAGCACACGTGAAAAAATGATTGATTCTCGTACGGATGATATGATTAAGGAAAAGCTTGCACTTAAGCAGCAAATTAACTCACTTGAACAAAATCTTTCTAATCAAATCAATGAAAAGGCATCTTTATTACAAACATTTACTATTTTCAAAAATGAATCCAAAGAAAAGGAAAGTAAATAGCTAGATAAAGAAATTGATTTAGAAAAGAAGATAAAGGATCTTGATAATATTGTTTACAAAGTGGGTCAATCTGCTTAAACAGTGCACATGTTAACAAAGCCACAAGTTTTTTATGATTGGACAATCACAATCAAGATCTTAGGTTATCAAAATTTATTTTCATCTACAAGAAAGCATCAGCGGATTAAATCATCCTTGTATGATTTGTAGTGTTATATCTAGTCAACTGCTTTTATTCTTGTTATTGTTGATGTAAGAAGACATTAGATTTTTCGGATGAAAGTTAAGGTCGATCCAAAATGCTTGCAAAACAAAACGACCCAATGTCAAAAGAAAAGAAAGTTAATACTACTCCAATTAATTATGTTGAGTTAAATCGATTATCTAAAGATTTTGGTAAACATTTTTTTCCACAACAAGAATTGTCTGATGAACAAGCTTTCTGGTTACAATATTCACACCCTAATAGTGACCAATCTATTTCGTCACCTGTCAAAATTGAGGCTCCTAAGGAACTTCCTAAGGTAAGCCTGGTTAATACAAGCCTTAAAAAGCTTAAATACCATCTTGTGGACAATATGGACACCATGGTGATGAAAAAGGGATTACACCTGATGCTATAACAGAAGGGGAATGGGGGTTTCAACACACTAAATCTATTTTTCTAAATGAAATAATTCCATTTTTAAAGACCTTAAAAGACGTACTCAATGTTTTTTATAAAGATCTTTTAAATGAGGTAACGGAAGTACAAACAGTTTTAACCAGATGGAAGTTGTTGTTCAATAGTATTCTCTTGACAAACAGTGTTTTAAAATTCATAAGAAATAACTTTTTCTTGAAAACGATCGACTCTTACACAAAATCATGTCTCAAGATGTTATGATATGTGTGATGAATTCAACTTCTCTTTTTGATGATTCTGTGAATGTGGAAATGCATAGTAGTGAATTTTGTGTTAAGTGTTTGGATCCTGATGCTGAGCTTTTGAACAAAGAAAATACGTATAATGATCTTTCAAAAAGTTACTCACAACTTTAAATATATTACATTTCTCTTGAGTTAATAATGCAACTCAATCAAGAAATTTTTCAAAAGGATACACTGATAAACAAAATGCTCTTCAAATTCTAGAATATTTTGAAAATAACGATTTGAAAGCTCAGCTACAAGCTAAAGACACTACAATTTGTAAGTTGAAGAAACATATCAAATATATGAGAGAAAATACCAAGGAAGAGAATGTGAAATATGAAATGGATGAGATTGAAATCATAAACATTGAATTGGAGCATAGTGTGGCCAAATTACATTCTGAAAATAAGCGTTTGCATAAAGAAATTAAGCATTTGAAAAAGATTTACAAAGATCAATTGCATTCAATTAAAAAGACATGTGCTCTTTCTAAAGAACATTGTGACTCTTTGATTACTTAATTGAACTCTAAGTCTATGGAAAATGCGGATTTAAAAGGTTAGATTCAAGAAAAGGTTTTTGTGACAAAAGCATTACAAAATGAATTAAGGAGATTAAAAGGTAAACTTATGCTTGATAATGCCACCACAATAACTAATGCCACCACTATTGCTCCAGTAATGTTCAAGCTAGATATATAACCTCTTTCTCATAGAATTAAGAACAATAGGGATGCCCATGAGGATTATCTAAAGAAGCCTATAGAAAATACTGTCACCATACGTGGACTTGTAGAATGCGCTAGAAAACAAAATCCTAGTGAACCTCTCTTAGACTCTGCTTGTAAGTTTACAAAACACGTTCAGGAATTGTTAGTCTATGTTTCTTAGACATGCCCTAGTTTCACAAAACATAGTGAGAAATTAGTTGCTGTCACACCAATAAACAAAGTCTAGAAAGTTAAGTTTTCTGAACCTCTCACATCCTCGAGCAACATTCATAAACATGTAGAGTCATCCAAAACACCAGATTATAACACACCTGTGTTGCCTTCTACAGGATTGAAGAGTTCTACTAGTGCTAGCAGATCATAGCCTACATGCAATAAAAAGAATGATAGGATCTCGTAAACACCAAGTAGTAACATGAAGAATAAAGTAGAAGACCACCTTAGGAGAGTTAAATCTATGTCTAATAAAAAGAATCGTGTTAATGACCCTATTTGTAATGCAAATGTTAAGCATACTATGTTAAATGCGAATTCTGAGATAATTTATGTTAAATGTAAACAATGTATGTTTGATGCAAATCATGATGTGTGTTTCCTTGATTTTGTGAATGATGTGAATGTGCGATCTAAATCCAAGTCTGCTAAGAAAAGACAACAACATAATATTTGGAAACATACGAGTAAAGTGTTCACTGAAGTAGGATATAAGTGGAAACCAACAGGAAGATTGTTCACTTTAGTTGGTAACTCATGCCCTTAAGGAAACCACTTCTAATTCAGGTGAAACACAAAAACTAGATATTAAAGTCTATACCAGGAGACCTAAACAAGTAAAATTAGTAGGTTCGAGTAAAAAAGCTAAGATTTTAGAATCTAATATTGCTAACAACTTATAACCCAATCATTTGTGAGGATCCAATGCTATAATTGTTCCATCTTCTTCCTCTCTTTTCAATGAAAGGTTGTCCAGATTGTTCTCTGGTATCTATGTTAGATATTAGAAAAAGGCTCGGTCACCCCGTGTATTATACCATTTATTATAGCTCATAGTTTAAATGTTTAATATGTAATGTTCGGTAATGGGCCGGGTTATAAAGCCCAACGTGTAAGCCCATACCATAGCCTAAGGGATGATTTTCTAAGCTACTATATAAGCCTCTTCCATGCCTTAGAGAGGTGTTATCAATTTCCATCATACAAGTCATTTTCTCCACTATAAAGCTTTTCTTCATTTCTCACTTCCTCCTCTTTAGACTGGCAATCCATCTATCTTCCCATGTGTTAGTATTTCCAATATCCGAAAATTGGTATTAGAGCTCATGGATGATTAATCATTTGTGTGTGCATTATTTGTCTTTTGGTTTAGATCAACAAGTTAATTTCGTAGTTTTAGCTCTTGTTATATAATGATATTTTCAATATTCTCACTTTTCTTGCGTTAAAATTACATATGTTATTCACACTCTAGTAGTTGAGGCATATAGACCTTCTTAGTACTCAATTCTTGTTTACAAAAAGAATTCCCAAGCTCAACAAAATAATAACACAAAGGTGTATTTTTTAGGTGTTTTAAAAAAATGTAAAAGGTCGTAATTCATCCATAAGCGGTTTTGGTATTAGCGTACCCCGCTTATGTAAGTTGCGTAGCTGTTTGGTTTGACCGTGTGCGGTTTGGTTGACTGTTTTGGAGATTTGTCAGGAAAGTACACTGTTCTGGCGGTTTGTTAGATCGTACACTGTGCTGGCAGTTTGTCGTTTCTAACAACGGTTTGTCTTATTGGGCAGAGGTTTGTCAGTAGTGGTTTGTCTTCTAGTGTAGCGGTTTACTAGTAGCGATTTGGTAATAATAGTGGTTTGATCTGTAGCGATTTACAGGTTTTTGAAGACAATTTCTCATAGCGATTTAAGAAACAAACCTCTGCCAATTTCATTTCTTGGTAGCAATTTGGTGTTAGTTCTTCATAGCGGTTTATCATTTCTTTCTAGTAATTGTTTGGCAGTTTATTTTAGTAGCGGTTTCCCAGTCGTAGCGGTTTATAGATAGCGGTTTGTTACAAGTTTTTGAAGATTTTTCTCAAGGTCTTTTCGGAAACAAACCTCTGGCCATTTTTCTTCGTGGTATCGGTTTGATATAATTTCTTCATAGCGGTTTGACAATAGCGGTTTGAGCTCTAGTCCAGCGGTTTGGTACACTGTTTGGAATTTGGACTATTTTTCAAACTTGACAAACGTAACAAACTCAAACAACAAAACACTTAAACAAACATCACCACTTTTAAGATACAATCACTAATCATTGTTCGATCAACCTAAATCATTTCACAATCAATTAAGTAATCTTTCGGAAGATATCCAATGTGCCGGGTCTGATACCCGACCACCTATGCTTGATAGGACTGACTTTGCATCATGGCAACAATGTATTCGACTGTATTGTCGGGGTAAAGAGAATGGGGTAAACATCTTGAAGTCAATTGATGAAGGACCTTTTTAGATGGGAATATTTTGGGAAATACTTTCTGAAGGGAATGAAGGTGCCTTACATCTAGGTCCAGAACGACCTCGAGTCTATTTTGATCTTTCACCTGAAGATAAGGAGAGGTATAACGCTGACATTCGGGCAACAAATATTCTACTTCAAGGGTTACCAAAAGACATCTACACCCTTATCAATCATTACACTAATGCAAAAGTGTTGAATCGTTTAGCCCGTCTAGGATGATAATAACAATGATTGATAACACGAAGCGGAATAATAAAGAACACAATCAAAGTTATGAACAAGGTTTTCTATTCATACGTTTCCCTATTACCCTAACTATAACTTGGGGCTACTAACTACTACATAGACATCTATAATATGTCTATTACTAATTAACTACTAACTATGGTGTACACACATACACCTTTACTATTCGACTCTCATCAGTCGATGTTTCTATGGATATCTTTTTCTAAATGCCTGGACCTCCTTTTATAGCATAAGGAGTCCTAGGCTTACAAGGAAACTAATTAATATATTAATGAGAGAATCAATTAATTATCTTCTCATTAATATTCATTCTTATCTTATTTTGACCAAATCTTTATTATCTTCTACATCGTGTAGAACTTCATGATGAAAATTTTGGTCCTTCTTGTTTCCATCTTGTTTCATTCTTTTATTCACTTTGTCTTATCAAATCAAGAATCCCAACAATCTTCCCCTATTTGATAATGACAAAACAAACAAAGTCTCGTACGAACTTCATCATAAAGCCAAAGCTTCCCCTGAAGTTGAGATGTAATCATCTCCCTAAATGAAACAAAATCTTCAATGCTTCCCCTTAACTTAAGATAAGAAACACAATCAAAGTTATGAATAAGGTTTTGTATTCATACATTTCCCTATTACCCTAACTATAACTTGGGGCTACTAACTACTACATATACATCTATAATATGTCTATTAATAATTAAGTACTAACTATGGTGTACACACACACCTTTACTATTCGACTCTCTTCAGTCGATGTTTCTATGGATATCTTTTCTAAATGCCTAGACCTCCTTTTATAGCATAAGGAGTCCTAGGCTTATAAGGAAACTAATTAATATATTAATGAGATAATCAATTAATTATCTTCTCATTAATATTCATTCTTATGTTATTTTGACCAAATCTTTATTATCTTCTACATCTTGTAGAACTTCATGATGACAATTTTGGTCCTTCTTGTTTCCATCTTGTTTTATTCTTTTATTCACTTTGTCTTATCAAATCAAGAATCCCAATAAAAAGACATTTGGGATAATGTGAAGATGCTCCTGAAAGGTTCTGAATTAACAAAAGAAGATAGGGAATCACAACTGTATGATGACTTTGAACACTTCCATCAGAACAAAAGAGAAACTATCCACGACTACTATGTTCGGTTTGCAAAACTCATCAACGACATGCGGAACATCAAGATGACCATGTCCAGAATGCAGTTGAATTCAAAGTTTGTTAATAACATGTTGCCTGAATGAGGTAGATTTGTAACAGCTGTGAAACTGAACAGAGGATTGAGAGACTCCAACTATGATCAGCTGTATGCTTATCTGAAGCAACACGAAGCACATGCCAATGAGAACAAAATGATGTTGGAACGATTCACTCAACCCAATGTTGATCCTCTCGCCTTGATGTCTAATGTTTCACATCAGCAGTACTACTCATAATCATCTACCGCTGCACCATCCACACATCTTCAACCACACTTTGCTGACAACACTCAACTTGACTCGAGGCTCTCTCCAATGGATAACTTAACCAACATACTTTCCCTACTCACCCAATCATACAAAACATACCTTCCTCAAACCAACAATCAACTCAGAACTTCATCAAATACAATGAACCAAGCCACAGTTCAAGACGGCAGGGTTGTTGTTCAGAATGTTCAGGGTCGACAGAGAAGAGGACATAGGAACAATGCATGGGGTATAGGTGCCATACGTTATGGGGGAGCTCAGAACAGAGTTGGGAATGGTATAGGTGCAACTGGTTATGGGGGAGCTCAAAACAGAGTTAGGAATGCAAATCCAGGTCAAGCAAGGAAAATTAAATGTTACAACTGCAACGATATAGGCCACATAGCAGGAAACTGCACTCAACCCAAGCGTCCACAGAACTCAGAATACTTTAAAGATAAGATACTACTGATGCAAGCTCAGGAGAATGGGGTGGCATTGGATGAAGAGCAGTTGCTATTTATTGCAGGTGGATAAGACAATGCGGTTGATGAAGATGTGAATGAGCAACTAGTTCAAGATTTAGCACTCACTGCAGATAATGTGTTTCAAGATGATGATTGTGATGCATTTAATTTTGATGTTGATGAGGCTTCCACTGCACAGACTATGTTCATAGCAAATCTCTCATCTGCAGATCCTGTTTATGATGAAGGCAGTCCGTTAGATGATTCGGACATTCTATCTAAGGTACTAGATCATGACAACTATCAGGATGCTATTTGTGAACATCATGAAGTATACGAGAGGCATGATGATGTATGTAACACCCCCAAATTGGGTCGCAACAAAATATGGGTTGGGGGTGATACTTCATAGATCAATAGCACAAGATATATACATAACGACCATTAAAAGTCGTTTAAAACTAATACATTAGATTTAGCAAATTGTTTGTTACAAAAAGCCCGAAACTTAATTTGTTCATTGTTAATTATACAAAATTTCAGTTCATAACAAATGTTTTAACTAAAATGTAATGCAACCAAATCTTTAAGCATGTGACATCCAAATATAACCATCAATGTATCCCCTTGCACCTCGTGCTTTATTGACCTCCTGAAAAATATTGCTTTAAAACATCAACAATAATGTTGGTGAATTCATAGGTTTGTAAAATATATAAGTGTAGGACCGCAAAATTTCCCTCGTGATAATACATCAAATGCAAACATCACAAAAATTTCATTATGTTTCCCTAAGGTCATGATACTGAAGCTCGACATATATGAATTGCAATATAAAATTGCCTACATTGCCCTTGATGATGTTCAACCCTAAACATCCTAAATCCAACATGGTATACGTTCATTCCCGGTGATAGCTAATCACCCGAACGGGGGCGTCACCCCTAAATAGATCTATTTATAACATTCGCGCTTACAATCCAGTAATTTAACAGTTCATGATAATGGGCTCATTGGGTATTGTTACCTAGGCAAACATGTAATCATAATATAAAAATGTCCACTTGCATCCAATTATAAAACAAACATGCATATGTTTCTTACCCCAAAACTTGTAAATCATTGTAATTGTAAAACATGGGGCTATGAAGTCACCTTGAGTGAGTGATAACATAAATATCACAGAAAATGCGTCACGATAATGACCGAATGCAACATAATCCAATATAGGACGTATAAGTACTAAGCACTTTGATTAACTAGTACCATACATAATTCTATATAGCTGCATCACCATCTAATTGCATTTATGAAATCATATTTATAAAGTAAAAACGCTTTTAAATATCTCTTTAGTGAAAATGACGTAACTTTATTGTTTTAAGCCCGTTTCTTACGTTTCTTATGTCCACGTTCTCGTATTAAGACGACGTATCAAAATATTACATTTTCAATATTTGAGTCCCCTGGTGAACAGTGGTTTTTACTGTTCATATACTTTTATAAAATTATTTTTATAAACTTTAATTATCGTAAACTTGCGAAATTCATAACTCCTTCGTTATTGATCGAAAAATTATGATTCTTAATGTTTTGGAATCCTAAAAATATGTACTATCTAAGAAAAATATCCCATTTTATATATCAGAAATATTTTGTAACTTGTTTTTATAAAATTTTCTTTTATAAACCCGTTTATTATTGTATAACTTGTAAACTACGTATCTCCTTCGTTATAAAGCGGATTTTTAAGTTTCTTATATGGTTGGAATCCTCATGACATGTAGTATTTAGTATAAATATAAAATAATACATTTACTTTCGAATTAAAACAGAATGTTTTGAAGTTTTTGATAAAAACATGTTTAAACTTGATTTATTAACTTTTAAGTTTAACCACCTTGTTACAACTCCATTACAACACTTATTATCACATGTATTACATCCTTAGGGTCTCTAGTCCATTGTTTGTCCAAATATTCTCTAAGAATCACAAGATCCAATTGTGTACATACTTATTTATTTCATGAACTTTACATATACACTTTTTAGGTAACTTGATTATATAAGCTTTTATACATAAACCACACTTATATAATGTAGATACTTCCATTATCACAAGTTCTTAACAACAAAATAGAACATGACAAAGTATATCATACCATGATCGTAAGTAAAAATCTTATTTTTCATGTAAAGAAGTTTCCTAGATGGTGATTAACTATACACACATTATATATGCATAAAATCATGAAAGTAAAGAGATTAAGAGTTTTAGGTAACTTTAATATGAAGTAGGATAATGAAAAATATGATCTAAACCCTTGTTTAGCTACTTAACCCAAGCTTACAACACTTGAAAACCCTAAAACCAAATGAAACACTAATCTTGCTTTTTCTTTGCTTAACACTTGTAAACCCCAAACCAAACCTTCTAATCACCTTGGGATATCTCTTGTAAATATTGAAGATAAATTTTGTATGGATTTTGTAAGGGTTTTGATTGTTGCCGTGGGATAGAGCAAAAGAAAAAGAGGAAATGAAGGGTGACAAAGGAAGAGTTTTTGTTGTTTTCACTTTAACAATAAGTTGTTAAGTATGTCTGTGTTACTTCTAGCTAAGCCCTTATATACCCAAAGACAAGTCAAGGACACAACATGATTTCTAGGAAGTCTTTTGGTCAATCACTATTAGGCTATAATAAAATATATCTTGGTTCCATAATATAGAAGTCATCCCAATGATTTTCAAAGAAATAGATAGAACATGAGTTAATATCTTTGTGTTTCTACACCCCCTATCCGTCCATTGATATGGTAATAAAAGTAGATGATATTTTGTAAATTTTGATTATTGGTTATACTGTGGGTATTTGTTAAAGAGTAGAAAATTTTTTTGGTGTTCCGGTATCCTAAACGATTTTATCGCGAAATGTAAACTCTTTAACGTAACCAATAAAAATAAAATGACAAAGAAATAAATTATCCTCTAAATAATTACTTAACATTCTGCTTGATGTAAAGCATTAAATGTTTGATGCCCATTACATTAAACCAGATAATTTTTAGCTTACACGCGATTTAACTTAACGATTACCATTATAAAAGCAAGACGCGCACAATACTAAAAAAAAAATAGTGGAATTTTTATTGAGACTAGGCAATGCCCTATAAACACGGGTGTTAAGTCCATCCCCGTTAGATGAGCCTTGTACTCAAGGCTTAAGACGCGGTACTTGACGATAGTGCGGTCTTTGTGAAGAGGTGTGGGTATTTCTTTTGGAATTGGTCTTCACGTTCCCATGTAAATTCAGGACTCTCCTAGAGTTCCATCGAACCTTGACAATTGGGACACGGTTTTGCCTTAACTATTTGACTTCCCGATCTATGATTTCTACAGGTTCCTCGACAAACTGAAGCTTGTCATCAAAGTGAAGTCCATCCAACGAAACGGCTAATGGTTCGTCGGCATAGCACTTCTTCAAGTTAGATACATGAAATGTATTGTAAACTCTGCTCAGCTCTTGAGGATGTTCAAGCTTGTAAGCAACGGCTCTAACCTTTTCCAACACTTTGAAAGGTCCAACATATCTAGGGTTTAGCTTCCCCCGTTTGCCAAAACGTACTACTCCTTTCCAAGGTGAAACCTTGAGCATAACTCTATCTCCAACTTGAAATTCCATCGGCTTACGCTTTAAGTCGGCGTAACTCTTTTGCCTATCACGGGCGACTTGTATTCTTTGCTTGATCTGGATGATCTTCTTTGTCGTTTCTTGAACTATTTTCGGACTGGTGAGTTAAACTTGTCCAACCTCGGCTCAACACACAGGTGAACGACACTTTTGACCATAAAGTGCTTCAAATGGTGTAGCCTTGATGCTAGCGTGATAGCTATTGTTATACGAGAACTCGACTAATGGCAAATGGTTAACCCAACCCTTTCCAAAGTCGATCACTGATTCGTGAAAATCTATATATACGTAATTATAAAATATAATATATGATGGAAAATTACCAAACTACCCTTGAGGACAAAGGTAAAAGGAAATCTTCACAATTATATATAAATTATAATACGTATATTCCGTGAAGTATGATTCCCCGTGTCCAATTTCCCAACGATTTATGAATTGAGATCCATGTTTTTGTTTGGCCAAGATTTGAATAAGAACGAAATAGATTTGATCACATCCTATTTCTAACAATTAAATTCAACAATTAAAATAAGCAATTAATAACAATTTAATAAGAAAACAAATAACGAGAATAAAGAAAACGCGACAAATAAGCAACTAAGGCAAAATTGATTCCTAAAAATGCAAATTAAATGTCTAAACCTAAATTAAGACAAAAGTAAATTTTAAGAAAAAGAAAATTATTTTCTTGATTATTTTTGAATTTATTATGAATTAAAAACTAATTTTAACTATTTAAATCCTAGAAAATAGCAAATTAATTCCTAAAAATTTTAAAAATGATTTTTAAACTTAGAAAAATCTAAAATACTATAAAAATTTAGAAAACTATTTTTAACTACTTTTTATAATAAAATCCTATTTTTAAAACTAAAATTAAAAAGCTTAAAAGTGAAAATAAAAATCTAAAATTGGTAAAAATGATTTTAATGCATGAAAACCTTAAACTAATTATTATAAATTTAAAACGTACTTTGTTGTATTTTTACAAAAGACTTTTTTCTATGGTTTAATTGATTTTCGAAACTTTTTATCTAAGAAAAATCATAAAAACTAATCTAATAAAAGGAAAAATACCAAAAATTCAAGTAAAGTCCTTTAAGCTATAACGAACAAGGGAAAAATAACGACAAGCCCCCAGCTTATCTAATAAGTTGGGGAAAAAGCTAAAGAGGCTACAGCTTGTTATAGGCTTATTAGCCCAAAAAGACTATAAAAAATAAATGAAAGGAAAGAAACCAGTAATGAAGTGCACACTGTAAGGCAATGGGTAGAGAAAGGGAAGGTCGTGGGTTCGAGTCCCAGGCCTTTCTTTTTGTGTTTTTTTTATTTTTGCAAAAGTTTAAAGCAAACTTATAAATAAGCTGAAAAGTAGCAATTTTAATAAAAGCACTTTTATATAAACTTTCCTAAATAAGCTAGAAAATAGCTTAAAGACTAACAGACTACACTACTTGAATCTTTGTGGCTTTTTCAAAATTTAAGAACTATAAAAAAAACTCACAATAAGCTGAAAATAGATCAAATAAGATATTGACTAACTAAGTCCAACCTAATAAGCTATTATGACAGTTATAACTCAATATCAGACAAGCATAAAGCTAAGAACCACATATAAGCACTTATTGAAAACTTGAATCCAAACTATACCTAGAGCACTTAGAGCTTAGAAAAATTTATTAGCAATCTAATCTTGTTAAGAAAGGTGAGACTTTGGCTTTTTCTGAAAACTTGCTCAAAGTCCCTGGAAAATGCTTTCCAAAAGAATTAAAGCAACAATATCTTATTGAGTACAGCTTACTTATGAAGAAAGACAGAAGTGTACATAAAATTCTATCTTTGCTTTTGAAATAAAAAGTAGAAAAGACTAATTTTAAATGCTTAAAAACAGATAAGCTAAAGATCTTTTTATCAAAAACAAACTTGAAATTGTTTTAGCTTTACCTTAATACTATTTGCAAACTGAAAATCAAAGACTAAAAACAAAATCTACCATCTGAATTCTGAATTTGAAAACAGCTTTTTACCCTTTTTGACTATCTGATGCAATATGCAAAAAATTGATCTAAAACCAATTAGACAAAGTGCAACAAGGCTATTGACTCCAATCCTAAGACTTGTCAAATGCTAAACTAAGAACTAAATAAGCAATGAATATTAACAAGAAATTATAAAACAGAAAAGCCAAGAGACTTAAAACAATTAAACTAAAAATTAACCTATATCTTAATGGAAAAACCAAATCTAAACCTATCCTAACCATATAACAATTTTAAGGATAACGTGACAATATAAGAAAAACATAGAATCACTTCAAAAGACCACAAGGCCACAATAGTTCTAACTTGTTGGTTAGAACTTGTTGTGCAAACACGCCCTTTAAAAACACTATTTTCATTTCAACATGCATTTTACAAATCTAAATGATACCACATATAAAAGATCATATAAACAAGTAGCCTTATAATAACCCTATTGAACTTATTTAAGCAAACAATTAACCAGACTAATTAGCTAAAAGCTAAACTATTTATTTTTGGTTTTTTAACAGATTTATATGACAGATTATGAAACAAAGAGTTAAGACTACAAATCAACTACAACTAGTATAAATCTAGTGTAAAAAAACATTAATAAGCTATCTAAGGAAGAAATAAGCAATTTAACTAAACAAATTTAGGCAATCAATAAACCAAAACAAATTCAAGCTAGATAATTTGAAAATATAAAAGGTATAGCATGGAAATGAACCGGAGAAAACCGGGTGTTCAGCTAAACCTTAGAGGGTAGCGTAGCTGGGTGGACACAAACTCAAAAGTGACTTAATATCAACAAGGCTCTGACTTTTATTTTGAAAAATAATCCTAGTGGTTCTATGGATCCTTTCCATCTTATTTGTTAGTATCTAACCAGTCACTCCAATTTTGAGACTAGTGGAAAATTTAGGAGAGTAATATACAATAATCTAATGGGCTCGTGTAAAATAAGCATATTCATCTTAATAAGTGTTTGGAATTAATATGAAAACTACTAAGTCGTTCTGCATGTAGAGAAAAAAAATTTCGTTTCTGCGATGGCATTACGTGGTTTCCTCTGCAGTTCAAGTAGTGTTTCCGCTGATTAGTTCCTCTGGTTCATGTTCTCATTTCTATTGACAGATATAGAATCTGCTGAACTTATTATATAGACGATATTATTGTATGCAGGAATTATAAGTTTATATTCTAAGTGTATCAATTATAGTTTTATATTCTAGAGTATCTCATGAAGATAGGAAATGAGATAAAATTAGGAAGAGGATTATGTATATCTCTTACGCGTTTTTAGTTATCTTGTTTAGCAATTTAGGGTTTCTTCTCTATAAAAGAAACCTTTAGCATTAGGGTTTTGTACCGATTACGAATTACACAAACAGTTTATTATCAATAGAGAGATCCATAGAGGATCATTGTTTATATTTGTTCTTCTTTATACTGCATTGTTTAGTTTCCGCCTAAACAATTGTTAGAGTCTCTCACGTATATACTTGTGATTACATAAGTACTATACGACCACAAAGGCTAGAAGATCTATCTAGTTCTAGATCCTAACAGTTGGTATCAGAGCGGGTTGCTCTTGATATCTAGGATTCAAGGTTTTATGGTAGAAGAATGAAGAAGAAACTTAAACACGAACGCATTTGGATCTTGAACGATGATGATGTTTATGGCTCGTTTTGGAGATTATTTGAAGAAGACATTTGATTATTACTTATTTAATGTTGTAGTTGATTTTCACAGGTTTTGTGTTCTTATCATATCTTAAAGGAGTGGTCACCTTTAAGATAACTTGTTCGTGATTATAAGGCGGTTGAGTGAAGACTTAGTGAATCTATGCAAAGGGTGTACGATCTACCTTATGATGCTTACTACGTACATTTGCTATCACTTTAAGGAGTTACGTTATTGTGCTCAGTGTCTCATTTATTAGAGGAATGAGGATTTTGTCAAGAGACATAAGTCTACTTATACATAGCAGGTATGAGACTCGACGTCACACAAGTTTGGGAAATTCAACTTCTTCAACAAATTCGTATTATTCGTTTTTCTTCATCATTGATAAAATTTGCTTGCTTGGAGCTACTAGTCCATGAATCAAGAGATGGTAAACACTTAAAGTGATAAGCTTATTGTTTATTTACCATCTACATGCACTCCTATTTGATTATGACAAAAAGGGGAAGAGTGCATGGATTCAGGGGAAGTTCTTCATCTATATTAGTTTCAGGGGAAGCTTGTGCTTATTGGTTTTGTCATTATCAACTAGGGGAAGATTGTTAGGAATTATACTTTGAGTTGATTATGACAAAACATATTAAAGATGGAGGACCTACAAGACAAAGCTGGAATCACATTAATGCTGATTGAAGATTAGTCAAACAGTATTTAATGCTCAGCTAAAAGATAAAGATCAACATTAATGCTGATTGAAGATTAGGTCAACAATCGTATTTAATGCTGAATTAAGTTCCTAATTTAATTTGATCTTATTTGTCTCTGTAAACCCTAACCCCTCTAGTATATCTAAATAGGGTAGGCCGTCTAGTATTGATCATCCATCATAGTTAGATCTCTCCACTGAGAGGTCTAATAGTTAGCTATTAGTTTTAAGTAATAGTTCATAGTCGACTGGATTAAAGTCGAAATAGTTTATAGATTATTATTTATAAATAAAAACCTGTTCATACATTGTTTGTTCTTATTTGTTATACCAGCTGCGTGATCTATGTTATGAATATTCCAAGATGGGCAAAGACGACTATGAGCCCTACAATTAGGTTTCACATCTGTATACTGCTAAATGAACAATAGGAATGTGTGTAAAAACAATTCTGTGCTTGTTAAAGAAATGTTTTGTTTGGTTGATAGTAATTTTCATTTGATTAAAGAATTGGTGACTTTTTATACTTGTGTAGACTTAGTTCCCTTGTAAATCTAAAGCGCATCTGTTCCTGCTGGTAGTAGGAAATTCGCAGCATCGTTCTGCTGGTGGATCTTGATCCTTCTGCTTTAGAAAGTATACAGGAGAAACAAGGAAGAAAGCTTGAATGATTTTGTGCAGGTCAAGTGAGGCATTGTCAAATATTGGAGGTGGATATAGGTAGAATAATCAGAAAAGGCACCATAAGGACATCAAAGCTTGACTTTGAAAATGTCTACTATGTTGAAGAGCTGCAGCACTTTAACTTGTTCTCTGTATCACAAATTTGTGATAAAAAGAACAAAGTTCTCTTCACAAACATTGATTGTTTGGTGCTTACAGAAGAATTCCAATTACCTGATGAAAGTCAGGTGGTACTCAGAATTCCTAGGGAACGTGATCTCTACACCTTCAGCATCTCAGAAACTAAAACCAAACAAAATGGACTGTTTTCGTAGCAATAAGCTAATCTTGATGAATCCACCTATGGCAACAGAAGGATGGCTCATGTGAACGTCAAAACAATCAACAAGTTTAGTCTAAGAATGTCTTGTTTGATTGGTTTACTTCCAAGATGTTCACCAATGAATACACAACTGTGTTTGCCTGCAGACAAAGGAAAGCAACATAAGGCTCTTACAACATATTATCTACTGTGTCTGGCACTTATTACTGAACTCTGCAACTGCTGCATATGGACCTTTTTGGTCCCACCATAGTAAGGACAATTGACCAGAAGTACTTCTCCTTAGTGGTTACGATGACTTTAGCAGTTTTACTTGACTATTTTTTTTGGTATTTTTTATTATTTTCAATTTTTTTCTAAGGATGAAACATTTTATGTCCTTAAAGAATTTATTGCCTTAATAGAAACCACTAAATAAAAAGGTTAAAGTGAATAAGTGTGATAAGGGGACAAGTTCAAAAATGCAAAACTTCTAGAACTCTGTAAGGGAAAAGGGAATTAAGAGGGACTATAGTAATCCCAGGAACCCACAACAGTAATTGGGATTGCTGAGAGAAAAATAGGACTCCATATAGAGGCTGCTAAACCATGTTGGCTGACTTTAAATTACCACCATGTTTTTTGGACTGAGCGTTAGCACGGCTTGCTAGGTTTTAAATAGGGTGTCAATTACTCATCCCCCACAATAAAACGACCTAATGAATTGATATCTGGAAGGTCCTCAGACGGTCACTTAAACCTTTTGGGTGTCAAGTAACTATCCTTAATACAAGTGACCATTTGGGAAAATTTGAGGGTAAAGCTGATGAAGGTTATCTTGTTGGTTATGCTCCAAATAGCAAGGCCTATAGGGTTTATAATTTAACTAACAAGAGGGTAGAGGAAACCATGAATCTGAGATTTTTAGAAGATACACCCAATGTTCAGGGAATTTGGTCATGAGTGTACTTTGACCTATGACTAAATAACATTATTCATTAGGTTATACTCTTTTAAAACTACAACCTGCAGGTACACAAGAAACTAACATAAATGCAGGTACACAGATCATGAACTCAGATTCAAGTGGATAGCAAGTGATAGTTGTTCCTTCAATACCTTCAAACATTTTGCAGGTCCTTCATCAAGCAATGGTCCTAGTGTTATGGGAACGCAATAGCAGATATATGCCGAAGAGCTTGCTAAGCTTCAGGACAAAATACGAAGCTAAGGCTCAGCTGCACGATATGGTTATTGTTCGTCACAAAAACCAGCAGAAATACAAAGTCCAGCTGAAGCTGAACTATCGAAACCCATGTGTTTCTGCTGATAGGCGATCCTGCTGACATTGATTCTGCGGGTGGTGTAAATCTGCTGGTAAGTACTTCTGCTGGTAGTGATCCTAGCTGGTGGTAATTCCTCCTGGAAGTATTTTCAACCTGCTGGTAGTTAGAACCTGTTGGTAAGGGCAATCCAGCTATCAGTACATATGTTTCTGGCGGACTTCATTCATGTACATGCTCTGAGTCTACACTTCCTCCTATCAATCATTGGGCTCAAGTTAGAAAACACTACACGATTTTCAAGTCCCTTCTGATGGTGCAAGGATCAACTCTCATCTGGCATCTTCACATCTTTCCTCTTATGATGAGGATTTTTAAGTGCTACTTTACAAATTTTAGCACCTTGCTGTGGAAGTTAATCCAGTTCCTACAAACAGGTGAGAAACACAATTCATCCTCAGTTACAGATTCTTGGTGATCTTGCTTCTCTATTCTGACAAGAAGCCAGAGCTCAAAAATCTAATTTGGTGAAAGTGCTTTCATGGATATAGTCAAGATCAACAAAGGACCAATCATACAGACCAACATGAGGATAGTTTATTCTAAGCACTTGATGATCCTGATTGGGTTGCTGCTATGCAAAGAAGAGGATGCAAACAGTTTCATCAACCAGAAAGTATGGAAACTTGTCCTTTACCTGATTGGAAAATGCAATAGGACAAAATGATTTTGAAGAACAAGAGGATACCATAGGAAATAGTTGTAGTAATAAAGCAAGTGGTTGCACAGGGACACAACAAAGGAGGGCATTGATTATAGATGAGGTATTTGTACCAGTGGCCAGAATAGAGCAATCAACTGTTTTTTTGACTTTTGCTTTCTTATATGGGGCTTTCTGGTATATCGATGGGTAGTATTAAAGTGCCTTTCTCAATGCAAAATTGAATAATAAGTGTATGTCACTCATCCTAAAAGATTTGAAGAATCCTTACTTCCCAAAGTAGTGTACAAGTGGTAAAGCTTGTATGTACTTCACAAGCACCTATAGCCTGGTATGCCAGATTGTACTGCTTTTCTGTTACAACACAATTACAGAAGAGGTGTACTATTGACAAACACTGTTCATCAAGAAAGATTTCCAGGGATATACTTATGGTACAGGTTTATGTGATTACAACATTTTTTTAAGGTCCACCAATACGCGATCCTGGTGGGTGAAGAATTTGAGGTGTTGATAAAAGGAGAATTAAAAATGAGTGCTAGTGGGGCGGAGATGAATTTCTACTAGGTCTACAGGTGAAATAGTTGCTTGATGGTATTTTTATCAGCCAAGACAGGTATGTTAAAGAATATGCTTTGACAATGCATATGTAGGAACTTCAACCACACCCCTATGAAGCAGCAATAACAAATTTGAAAGATGAACTGATCCTCCAGATAAATGTACATTTGTTACAAATCCATGATTGGTTTTAGTTAAGTATCTACAGCTTCAAACCTTACATAATGTTTGCATTAGAGCATGCTCCTGACAACAATGTTACTCCACTGACTTCTCATCGAATGCAGTCAAGAAGATTTTCAAGTATCTAAAAGGACAACCAAAATTAGGCTTGTGGTACCCTAAAGATTCTCCGTTTTAGTTGGAAGCCTATAGTGACAGTGATTATGCTGGTTCTCATGGTGATAGGAAATCCACTACAGGTGGATGTCAACTTCTGGGCAGAAGGCTAATTTCATGGCAGTGCAAGAAGCAACGATTGTGGCTACTTTCATCACAGAAGCCGAGTATGTTTGCTGCTAGCTAAGCTCTGTGGGACAGTACTCTGGATTCAGAAACCAGTTGCAGGATTTGGATTCAACTTCATGAATACCAAAATCTCAAAGAAACCAGAGCCCCTATGTCATTGTGAACAACCCCCAGTCTTTCATCAGAGGACCAAGCATTTTGAGATTAGGCATCACTTTATAAAGATGCAATGAGAAGAACTTTGATACATGTGCGAAGATTCACACAGAGATAATGTGCTGATTTACTGACCAAGCAATTGATGACCAAGATATTGAGTATCTGTGGTCCATATTGGGATGGTGAATCCCTCTTTCGTGAATTGAGGGAGGATAACTTATGGGGAGCTTGTCTGTATACTTGTATATTCTAACTTTCTTGCAGGTGGATATGGTGTTTTGTGGGATATTATTTTCTTGTGATTGCAGGTAGTCAATACTGCTGCTAGTTGTATATCCTTCCTGCTGGATGCTTTGTTTCTGCTGGTAGCTATGGATTATGCTGATGGTTCCGTGTTCATGCTGGTAGGCATACTTCTGCTGGTGGATTCATTTCTGCTGATAGGGTGTGTGTTCCTGCTGGTGTGCATGGTTTCTGCTGTTGGTTGACTCTTTCTGCTGGCTGAATACATTCATGCTGCTGGAGTTGTTTATGCTGTCAATACATCTATTTATGCTGCTGAACTGGTTTGTGCTGGTAGTATCATGTTTCTGCTGGCTGATTTATTTCTGCTGGTAGTAACTTGTTTCTGCTGTCTCAACTTAGTTTCTGCTGTGCTCAGTTTGATATTGCTGGTTGGTTGGTCTCTGCCACTAGTCACTTAGTTTCTGCTGGTAGTCTCCAATCATGCTGGTGTAACAATGTATCTGCTGAATGAATAGTTTGTGCTGCTCATATATTAATTCTGCTGCTTGACTTGTTTCTGCTGGTTTTAAGAGTGGTTACTGATGGTTGACTTTATACCTGCTGGTCTTAAAAATGGAAGTTGAATAGTTTTCGTTTTAAATCTATATTACATGGTGATTGGCGGTTACCACTTGCCTGAACAGGTGGCGTACAAGTTGCTTTTCACTTAATTATTTCAACTTCCAAGGTTAATTTTTTTATTTTAAAAAAATTTTACCAATCAAATTAAAAGGTTAGCATTTCATAATTGGGCAAAATTAACCAGATTAAATCGCAAATCAATTTTTTCATCTTTCCACACATACACCAATCATTTGCCTCTGTTATACTCTGTATCTTAACCTAAATTCAATCATCACAATGGCGCACTCAAGTACAACGATATCACAACAAGATCGCATATTTGGGAAGGGAAAGAGGCTGCGAGGACTTCACAGATATCCTCAGTTATTTGGACCAATCTCCGTTAAGGTACGCTTTGACTCATGACCCTCCGGTCGTGTTTGACTCATTGGTCAAACAATTTTGGGCAACAGCTGTTGTTCGCCCAAATGCTGCTGGGTCTCATGACCTAGTCGCCACAATTGACGGCCGTGAGGTGGTCGTGACTGAGTCTCTCATTAGGACTCAGTTACAATTTGACGATGCCAATGCTTTTTGACATGCCCAATAATGATATTCTTGAGGGTATGAGGGTTATTGGGTATCCGACGGATGGGACTCTTACTTTTCTTAAGATCCATTTATCTCCTCAATGGAGATTTCTGGTGCACACCATTATGCACTGTCTGAGTCCTAAGTCTGGAAGTTGGAATCAATTTCCGAGTTCCATTGCCACAGCCCTTATTTGTTTGTCGACTGGTAGGGTATATAATTTCTCTCGATTTATTTTAGAGGGGATGATTGGGAATCTTAAGGCTAAAAAGCATAAATTTTTAATGTACCCAAGGTTTTTACAAATGATTGTGGCATTAGAGACAGCTGACCGAACCCCTTAGACCACATTTGACTTTACTAGTAAAATGTTTAGCCAATATGAAATTTAGCATGGGAGGGTCAACCAATACCTTTGAACATACCCCCAAGCTTGCCATTTACGCTGCTGCAATGATGCTGCTGGTGTTGGATGATGCTGCTAATGAGGATAATGCTGCTACAATGAAGCAGCTGGTGAGTGCAGCTGAGTCACACCTTGTACCTCACACTCCTCCGTTTTCCCCTGTTAGGACCCACACCGTAGAGGCAGCCTGTAACTGAAGACCACCCTCTCCTTCACCTACCATTCCTGAGACAGAATGGGTTGTCCCTAACCCTGTCTCACCTGTTACTGACTGGAGACCATGGCCTTATGTTCCTGTACATTCTCCCATTAGGGATCCTACTCCTGAGCCTGTGTCTCTACCTACCCCGCCAGCTCAGACCTTTATTTTTAAGGAGCCATTAGTGTTTGCCTGAAACCTAGACCAGCTGGGTATGTGGACCCTGATGTTATTGAACCAATTATTTTTGGCCCACAGCCCAGACCCCATGATTTTGTTGACCCTAAACTTTTGAAACCCATTATTCTTGTGTCCCAACTAGTCTGACAACTATCTTGAGCCTGAGACCTATGATAATATCATTACCATGGAAGCGGACACACTTATGGTGAACCATTTGGAGTCACCTGTTCGGCCTGATGATGCTCCTACACCAACAGTCGAGCTGCTGGAGGGCAAGGCCCTGCTCTACTAACTGGTTTAACAGGCAAAGCTTAATAGGTGTTATGACGTATGACTCCCATTTGTGAAACTGAGCTGGGAAGTCAAAAAATTATAGGGGCTATTTTTGCCTCTTGTCACTAGAGTCAAAAAGTTAGAGACAACGGTTAAAAAGTGAAGGGAAACACGGTTTGGGTTGATGCCTCAGCAGCGGAAGGATGTGATATTCAGATGATATGACCTAGTTGGATTATCCCGTAGGGCATCTACATTCTTAGGGTCATGATCAACCTGCTGTTCCTCTGAGGAATGTGGAGGAACGAGAAGGAGGAGAGGGTCCTCTAATACCGTAAGCGGTCTGCGTATCGACGTGCCAGGACAGAATTTTCCACTCCAGCCTTTGAGCAGTTTCACGCTAACCTTTCTGCTGGTGTTCTTCCTCACACAGCAGTCCCTGAACCGGTTGGGCCCTTCTGTTGCTGAAATACGAAAAGGTTCCAATGCCTGATTGGATATACCTGCTGATTTCTGCAGAGGATGCACAGCCAGGAATCGCTCGAAGAAGAACAGGCTATGTGAGCGGTTGGTTCAACGTTTTACGGGCTTAAGGAATTGCTCAGGAAAGACTTGCCAAATGTTTCTGAAGAGCGCGCAAAGGAATTAGACGATCTCATGATGCGTATGACAGAAACAGACTGGTTGAACTTGATGATGCAAGTTGGTTCTAATCCTGCTTTGGCAAGAGAGTTGTTGGGAGCTGATGTAAACGAGGAGAACTTTATCGAGTGCATGAATGCTGTTAAGGAAAAGAAGAAGCAAGCCTTGGCAGATTTACGCTATCGAGCACTCAAGGGTCAGCCGATGAAGAAATCTGAGGTCACACAGATGATGCGCAACTTGGTTAAGAATCAATGGTGTGCAGCTCATAATGGTACCATCATGATGAAAGACGTCAAGGCTATGAATAAACAACAGTTGATTGAAGAGTACGAGTATATTTGCAGACGCCTTGAAAAGGATTACTTGTTGAGTGCTTAGTACAACCTTTTTCGACCCAAGCCTGCCATTACTGAGCCTCCTTCTAAGAGACAAAGGGTTGAACGTGTTTCTTCACAGCCAGCTAGTGTTCCTGCTGCTACAACTCTACCTGCTGATGATCCTGATTCTGCTGGTGGTGGTAGTTCTAATCCTGCTGGTTCAGCTACTCCTATGGCTGGCTCTGCTGCTTCCAATACTACTGGTGGTGCATTTGGTGCTACAGTTACTGACTCTACTGTCACCACTACAGCGATCAACAAACTTCAAACGAGAGAATCTTAATCACAAATCCCCGGCAGCGGCGCCAAAAATTGATTCGTCAATTCTATATATACGTAAAATATATAATATTATGATGGAAAATTACCAAACTACCCTTGAGGACAAAGGTAAAAAGAAAAATCTTCACAAATATATATAATATAATACGTATATAAACCGGGAAGTATGATTCCCGGGTCGTAATCCCCCAACGACTTGTGAAATTGAAACCACGTTTGATGTTCGGACAATGATTTGAATTGAAAACGAAGATCGATTTGATTATCTATTTCTAACAATTAAATTCAACAATTAAAATAAGCAATTAATAACAATTTAATAAGAAAACAAATAACGGGAATAAAGAAAACGCGACAAATAAGCAACTAAGGCAAAATTGATTCCTAAAAATGCAAATTAAATTTCTAAACCTAAATTAAGACAAAAGAAAATTTTAAGAAAAAGAAAATTATTTTTTTGATTATTTTTGAATTTATTATGAATTAAAAACTAATTTTAACTATTTAAATCCTAGAAAATAGCAAATTAATTCCTAAAAATTTTTAAAAATGATTTTTAAACTTAGAAAAATCTAAAATAATATAAAAAAATTCAAAAAACTATTTTAACTACTTTTTATAATAAAATCCTATTTTTAAAACTAAAATTAAAAAGTTTAAAAGTGAAAATAAAAATCTAAATTTGGTAAAAATGATTTTAATGCATGAAAACCTTAAACTAATTATTCTAAATTTAAAAACTATTTTTTTGTATTTTTAAAAACTGTTTTTCTATTTTTAATTGATTTTCGAAACTTTTTATCTAAGAAAAATCATAAAAATTAATCTAATAAAAGGAAAAATACCAAAAATTCAGGTAAAGTCCTTTAAGCTATAAAGAACAAGGGAAAAATAATGACAAGCCCCCAGCTTATCTAATAAGCTGGGGAAAAAGCTAAACAGGCTACAGCTTGTTATGGGCTTATTAGCCCAAAAAGACTATAAAAAATAAATGAAAGGAAAGACAACCAGATGAGCTAATGAAGCACACTGGTAAGGCAATGGGTGAGTGAAAGGGAGGTCGTGGGTTCGAGTCCCAGGCCTCTCTTTTTGTGTTTTTTTTATTTTTGCAAAAGTTTAAAGCAAACTTATAAATAAGCTGAAAAGTAGCAATTTTAATAAAAGCACTTTTATATAAACTTTCCTAAATAAGCTAGAAAATAGCTTAAAGACTAACAGACTACACTACTTGAATCTTTTTGGCTTTTTCAAAATTTAAGAACTATAAAAAAACTCACAATAAGCTGAAAATAGATCAAATAAGATATTGACTAATTAAGTCCAAACTAAAAGATATTATAACAGTTATAAGCTCAATTCAGACAAGCCATAAGCTGAGAATCACATTATAGCACTTATTTAACACTTGAATCTAAACAGACCTAGAGGCACTTTTGAGCTTAAAATTTAGTTAGCAAATAAGCTTGTTAAGAAGTGAGACTTGGATTTTCTGAAAACTTGGCTCAAAATCTCCTAGAAAATGCTTTTCAAAAGAACTTAAAGCAACAAGAGCTTATTGAGACGAGCTTATGAAAACAGACAGACATGAAAGAAAAATGCTATCTTTGCTTTTGAAAAAAAAAGACAAAAGGCTAATTTTAGGCTTAAAAACAGATAAGCTAAAGATCTTTTTATCAAAAACAAACTTGAAATTGTTTTAGCTTTACCTTAATACTATTTGAAAACTGAAAATCAAAGACTAAAAATAAAATCTACCATCTAAATTCTGAATTTGAAAACAACTTTTTACCCTTTTTGACTATCTGATGTAGTATGCAAAAATTGATCCAAAACCAATTAGACAAAGTGCAGGCTATTGACTCCAATCCTAAGACTTGTCAAATGCTAAACTAAGAACTAAATAAGCAATGAATATTACAAGAAATTATTAAAACTAGAAATGCAAAAGACTTAACAGATTTAAACTAAAATTATACTAATCTTATGAAAAACCAAATCTACCTATCCTAACCTATAAACTACTTTAAATTGACTCATATGAAAACATATAATCAACTTCAAAAGACTACAAAGCCACAAACAGTTCTAACTTGTGGTTAGAACTGTTGTGCCAAACACCCCTTTAAAAACACTAATTTTCATTTCAGCTTGCATTTTTTAAAATCTAATGAACAACTTATAAAGATCAGATAACAAGTAGCTTATAATAACCCTATTGAACTTATTTAAGCAGACAATTAACCAGACTAATAAGCTAAAAGCTAAACTACTTATTTTTGGTTTTTTAACAGATTTATATGACAGATTATGAAACAAAGATTTAAGACTACAAATCAACTACAACTAGTATAAATCTACTATAAAAAAACATTAATAAGCTATCTAAGGAAGAAATAAGCAATTTAACTAAACAGATTTAGGCAATCAATAAACCAAAACAGATTCAAGCTAGATAATTTGAAAACAGAAAAGTAAAAGAAAATGAACCTGAAACCTCAGCTAAACAGAGGTAAAAGCTCAAAAAGAGCTTATATCAACAACTCTGGCTTATTGAAAAATAAGCCAGTGGGTCTATAGATCCTTCCATTATTGATCCATCATCCAATTTGTAGCTGTGGAAAATTTGGGAGAGTATTTGAGTGTAATTGAGAGTATGAACTAGCTTAAGCAGCTTATTAAGAGCTTATTGAAATTTTTCAAACCATGTTGCATTAGATAAAACAGATTTAAGCACACACTTAACTAAGAAAAGCAAATTTTATTAATCAAATCAATACTACAAAACTTAAGAGAAAGGTTACACGAATTTAAATGACATTAAGCTGAAAATTACATTAAGCCAAAGCTAAATTAAGACTACTCCTAAAATAAGCTAACTAAAGAAAAGATCCTCCTAAGTGTGAGGAATGGCCTTGTATTTATAGCTTCCAAGAGAAGTTTCTAGCCCCTGAATTAGTTAGACGCTCCAATCAATCCCTGCCATTCATTCTTCTAATCATTTGATGAACACTCTAAGCCGTTGGATCACTTTTGAGCTCACACGGATTGCCAGCGTGGCAATCCGTGATGTGACAGCTTGTGTTTCCTCTATGTGTATCTCAAGTGTAATTTACCCATTTCCTTGTGCTTTCTTCATTTGACCACGTGGCACTTCTTGTGGGTTGGACCAATGAGATGCGTTTGGTGATGTAATACTCTGCCAAGGTGTACTTTATCCCTTGAGTTACCCTTCCACGTTGTTAATTTGCATTTATCCCTTGATTTGAGCTTATGGCAAATTGACGAAGATGATGAACAGTGGTTAAACCACTTTACTCGCCATTTTTTACTCAAACATTTTAAGGAGGTGTTTGACTGGCTTGTATTTGGGCTTAGACTTCGGTTTATATAAAAAGAAATAGGCCTTGGGTATTGGATTTGGGCTTAAAAAGGGTAACAGGTTTATGTGTTTATAAAGGAAGATAACGCCCGTTATCATTTTATTAATAAAAGATAACGGAGTTAGGGTTTAAAGTTAATTTTGCAGTTTTGTTATTTTTGAGGGACTTGTTTTGGATAATTGGGATTTAACTTTTCATTGTTGACCAGGAGTTGACTCAGTTTGACCAGGAGTTGACCAAGGGTTGACTTTTGACCTTTTTGTAGAAAACTTCCGGCTCTTTGTATACTCTTTCCGTCTCGTGTCCGTGTTTGTCCTTATTCTTGTGATTTTTGCTTAATCCGTACCTACACAATAAGAAAGACAAAACAAGAAATATACAAGCATTTTTTTGCACAGTTTTGGTCTTTTAAGGGTCATTTTTGATGTAAAAAGGATATGTGTTTTCACACATATCAAAATTCCCCAAACTAAGCGATTGCGTGTCCTCACGCAATGTTATATGCCTTATAACCAAATACCTCAAAACTTCCCCAAACTAAATCTTTGAAAAGTAGCAAAGATTTTTGTGGAGAGAGTTAAGAAATCACAAGTTATAAAACACCCTATTTCCCATTTTTCTAAAACTTTTCCATTTTTATATTTTTTTAATAATATAACTGAGATTATTTCGACTTTCGTTATTTTCATAACTGTTAGGGATCATAGAACAAGATGCATTTCGATCCGAGAATGCCCCAAAAAGGATAAATTCATCGTTCCCGACTTTTCACTTATCCAAACCATGCTTAAAACGAAATCACAGCTAAATATCAGTAAGGATGCTAACACTACTCATATTTGCAACTTGTGAACTTTTTACTCCCGACAATTATTATATCTTAAGTGAGTGTGCTATTTTGAATTTCAACCATGGATCAACTTTTTGCAACATACTATGCTTTACGTTCCACCTTAGAATAATGAGTTTAAAGGCGAGATCATCCCATGTAGCGACTTTCGTCTCGGCACATCCCAACCTTACGGCTAAGTGACCAGGCTTTTGACACCCCACAGAGACTAGTATCGGGACTCACGGACCTTAGGTTTCAAAAACTCTCAGGTTTCCCGAATATAGCTTATAAAATAGAATAGTCAAAGTTTAAAAGCATATTTGAATTTAACAAAAAGAAATCTATTTATTAATTTAATTATTAGACATTTATGCAATTGTAACCCTCGACCTTTTAGAAGGCTACAACATCGGTTGTGAGCCGGCAAGATGCAGCAAACTTTTATCAGTCTCGGATCTTTATTCTTACTATGGGCTTTCTTTAGAAGACTACCACATCGGTTGTGAGCCGGCAAGAGGTAGTAAACTTTTATCAGCCCACAGCTTTTATTATTATTATATTTTTTTTATCATTTTATCATTTTTTTTACTTTATATAGAGAAGACTTCTTTTTGAAAAATTCAAGTATAAATTTGAACTAAGACTAAAATTTTTGCTATATATTACATAAAAATTGTTGATTTAAGTTTAATCTCCAAAAACAGCACGTATATTAATCCGGTTAAGAGCTTATGGGAGAAAAAGCAACAAGTTACATACATGAGCTCTTAAGATTTCCAAATAATCCTTGTTTAGCATCCTACTCATACTTAACTCTATCATTTTTCGTTCTTCGCGAATTTAATCCTTGTTTAGCATCCTACTCATACTTAACTCTATCATTTTTTGTTCTTCGCGAATTTTGCGAATGCTTAGCCTAAAAGTTAAGGAACAAGCTAGAGCTCAACACGCTCGATCGGGTCAAAATTTACTCTTATTCTACCCAGCAAGAAAGTCAAAATTGTGACAAAAACACTTATTTTATTTTTGAAAATTTTAAAATTTTCATATTTTTGAAAATTTTTGGTGGGAAAACGGGGTACGTGAGAACAACGGGTAAAAGTAGGTAAGATCATATCGAAGATATACTACCCCATACTAAAATCAAACATTGTCCTCAATGTTTCCTAGCCTAAGACTTAAAAACCCCATACTAGAACTCAAAAAGGTCGAATGTATAATTAAAGCATGAAGAAAGTATCACAAATATCTTAAGCCGATTCTTAATGTAGCTAAAATATAAATGTTAGTCGATAATAATCTTTAGGATATCGGATTTCCCCAAACTAATGGCAAGCAAAGGCTAGGAAGCTCGAGTGGACCGGGACAAAACACCGAACACGAGAGTCTTCAGAAAATTTGGGTCTATCCTGCAAACAATCACAAGTACAAACAACAAACACAAAGAACGGAAGAGTACAAGCCTCCTCACAACACATTAGAAGCTAGAAAGAAAAATAGATAAGCATGGGGCGCCTCCCACGAAGCGCTTTGTTTTTAGTAACCGAGTCACATAGCTTGACTCGATCCCTGAATTCATTTGTCCTTAGGGAGAGTAAATGGAAGAGAAATTCTCAATCGGGCTTTCATTAATGTTTGGACAAACATTAAAGCACATGAAAGTTCCATCCCGATGAGAAGCCACCGGCTCTAAGTGGAGATGCCTGGGTCAAAAATGGTATCCTTATTTTTGGTGGAGGAAAGTAAGGGAGAAACCTCAGGGTAAGTGAGAAATGGAAGAAAAGTCCGAATGACAAATGTGAAGGAATCGTTATCTTCAACATCAATCTCATCTCCCCTAGGTCAAAACATTCATCTTTATCAAAATTGTCTATCTCGGGTGCATCAGGCTCAATAATTAAAGTAATCTCAACATCTGGTGGTTCTGGAGGAGGAAGAGGAAATAACGGATCAAGATCAAAGTAAAATGATTCAAACTCAGGAAGTTCCAAAAGAGGATCATTTGAATTATCAGAAATAACAACGCTAGTCAACCCTCCCTGATCGGGCTCAACCTAAAAAAGAAACGAATCATACTCGGGAAGAGAGTTATTAGCATGAGTAGTGGTACTGCCACTTCTCGTCTCTTCCGTATGATAGCTAAGTCTTGAATTTGGGTAAAGAATTACCCAAATGAGAAAAAGAAGTATCGGACTCCTCAAAGAACGAATCACTATTCACGACGGGAATAGGAAATGAAGAGGGAGACTTGAACACAAAATCAGGAGTGGGGTTATTTTTCAAAGATTTGATATTAGTAACAAGACGACTAATGTTCAACAATTTCTCACGAAGAATAACGTCTTTGATTTGAAAAATATCTTCTAAGTCAAACTCTTTCTCTTCTTGATCTTCATTCACCTCCTCTAAGCTATCGTACTCCAAATTGAGAGGTGATGCTTCAATGTACTCGATGTTTTCATAAGAATCGTCATCACTTGAAATACCATCATTGTTAGAATCGGATAAAATCTCAGAATGATTGCTCAAAGCATCAAAAGTGGAAGGATCTTCACAAACGGGCACATCACACGTATCTTCAAAAATACCCTCGAACTCACTTGGGATTGGGACAAGGTTCTCAACACTAGACTTTATTACTTCGTCTGATTCCGTTGCTGGAATAGTGTCAAGACGCTCATCCTTCATTATGAGAGAGTCAATGGGCTCCTTGGTTGATAAAACGGGTGTGATTGCAATGGTATAGTCCTCGTCATCATCATAGCAAATGGGAATCTTCCAATATCGATCTTTAGACGATTGTTCTTCCGCAATTCGCCTTTCTTCTTCCTTCTTTTGCATAATTTGACCAACCATATCACATATGGATGTCATTTGCTCCATAAGCTTATTTTGAGAATTGAGAAACTCATTTTGAGTATTTAAGATTGGATGATTAACGGTATATTGCTGGGGTTTAAATTGGTTAAAACCAAAAGAATTAGGATCATAGCAAGAATTTTGCTCATAATAATAGTCTTCATTCATTGGTTGACATTGAAAAGTCTCATGAGGACCCCCGCAATTTTCACAACAATTGTATTGTTGAGAAGAACTTTGAGAATTTTGTGAAAAATAATTATCATTAAAGTTTTGATTGTAACACGGCTCCTGTTCATAGACAAGCGGGAACTGTGGTGGACAATCATAACCATAATGAGCATTATTTCCACATAACTCACACAAGTAAGTCTCAAACTGGAGCTGTGGAGGGTGGGTGAGAACACTTGGAGAATCATTGAAAGAATTAGGTTTGGAATCATAAGTGAATGAATTCTCATCTTTATAATTGCATGTCGGATGAACACTTGGCAAAGTCTGTGGGAGCTCATTAATGGTTTGATTGCATTGGTCTGGATTAGAGATAATCGGAGCGTTTGGTGGACAATTATAACCAATATGAGCACCGTTCCCACAAGACTTGCAAGTACATCGTTGACAAAAGATATCATCTAACGAATCACCACACTTGTAACAACAAGTGTGGTTACTTTGTAGAGGACTTTGCGAGGAATTTTCACCGGGGTCTTGATTGAAGACGAATGGCTCTTGAGGTGAACTAACAACGTTAGTGTTGTGATTGGATGACTCGGAAGTGTTTAGAATTTCGTTTTTATCATGAATTATATACCAACCTTCATTCAAACATTTTCGAACAAAAGCACAAGATCGACAATATAGACCATCAACCGGGTTTCCACAAGTTGCACAATTCTGAGGAGGTTTAGAAACAAGAATCTTGTCTTTAAGACCTCCTTTTGAACAACAAAAGTCTGTAGTGTACAAAGCTCCACAAGACATGCATTCTTTAATCGAGAAGAGGAAGTTCAAACGATGATCGAGTGACGCCATAAGAATTAAACAATTTAGAGGGTTAATAAAAAGAATTAAATTGATAAGAAGAAAAAGAAGATTATTTTTGGTTTTTAATCTAATTTTAACGGACAATGAGATAGACAACTTGAACCAAATAATCAAACTTACTTCACGGTAGCTCTTAAAAAATTTTACTTTTTAAGGTGAGCCGTATTTCGTAAGTGACACAAATCGTAAGTTTTTAAATCTTTTATTCGAGTTGGGAACTTATTATGGATAATACCTCAATTGAAGGTATTATTTATTGGTGTTCTTTTACCAACTTGGTAACTTTTTAAATTTAAAGAGCAAATATTTTTGTATTTTTGTTTTTAATCTTCTACTTATACTAAAAAGAAAAGAAAAATATTTTTTACTTTTTTTTTATATTTTTAATTTTCTTAAAAGCGTAACTTTCGAAAACGAAAGGTTCTCCAAAACACGATCAACAAACTTCAAACGAGAGAATCTTAATCACAAATCCCCGGCAGCGGCGCCAAAAATTGATTCGTTAAAATCACACACGTAATAATAAAATATATAATATGATGGAAAATTACCAAATTACCCTTGAGGACAAAGGTAAAAAGGAAAATCTTCACAAATATATATAATATAATACGTATATAAACCGGGAAGTGTGATTCCCGGGTCGTTATCCCCCAACGATTTGTGAAATTGAAACCACGTTTGATGTTCGGACAATGATTTGAATTGGAAACAAAGGTTGGTTTGATTATCTACTTTTAAAAATTAAAATAAACAAATTATAACAATTAAGCACGAGGACAAATAACGGGAAACCAAATTTTAACTAAAAACGCAAAACGGGACCCTAAACGGAGGTCAAAAACCCTAAATTACTAAAAATAAACGTAACTTAAATTTTTCTTTTTAAGTGGACTTTATTTGACTAAAAAGTAAGTTTAAAGAAAACTAGAACAAAAACGGAGTTGAAATGAGCTTTGAAACACGAAAAACGAGAACGGGAACGAATCCCGTTCTTTAAAAAATGAAATTTTGCAAATTAGAACCTACGAAAGCAAAACTAATTTTCCTATGAACTTTATGATAAAAGAAAATTTTCTAAAAAAGATTTATATTTTTTTGATTATTTTTCTATTTTTTATGATTTTTTAAAGTTTTTAATGAAAATAAATGTTTAAAAATAATAAACGAACTATAAAAATTCTAGAAAAATTACAGAAAATAGCTTATACTAATTAAAACCTAGGAAAAATAAACTTGAGATCACAGCTTATTGAATAAGCTATAACAGCTTATTAAGCTTATAAGGGTTAAATGTGTATAGAGAATAAATTGTGTAAGAGTCTAATGAAAAAGATCCCAGGGCGCAGTGGTAGTGTGTGGTGTTATAAAGGGTTGAGAGTGTTGAGGTCGGGGGTTCGAGTCTTGCTCACCCCCGACTTCCAATTTCCCCTTCTTTTTTTTTTCAAAAACTTATAAAAGCAAAGTTATTAAGTACCTAAAAATAAGCATTTTTAATAAAAGAAACTTTTTGTGAAAAGCCCTAAATAAGTTGTAAACTAGCTTAAAAGACAGGAAAATACAACTATAACAAATCTGTTTGGTTTTTTTTTCTTCAAAATTTTAGAACTTTAAAAAGTAGAAATAAGCTAAAGCAAGGACAAGATAAGCTACTACTAACCTAAAACAAACCTATCAAGCAGGAATGAAAAGAAAAGAGCAAATTAATAAGAGGGAAAAGTTTAAATAAGCTCAGCAGTACTAACTTAAAAGTTAGTACTGCTAGCTTTAAACTTAAAGTTAGCTTTAAACTTAAAGCTGCTAAACTTCCAAAACTAAATAAGCTAAAGGCTTACCTAAATAAGCTGAATTTTACTTAATCCTAGACTTAATAATTACACTAACCTAGAAACAAGCACAAATAAGCAATCCATAAGCTGAAATTCACAATTAAGCATTTATATAAAACTTAAAACCAAACAGTCCCTACAGGGATCTTTGAGCTTATTTTAAGATAAGCTCTTAGATCCTTGTGGAGAAATGACTTATTAAAGCATATTCTACAACTAATAAGCTTACAAAATCAACTTTTGGAACAAGGTTTGAAATCCAAAAGCTTATTACAAAAGCACTATGAAAACAGACCCTAGGCTTAGATTATGCTGAATTTTACTTTAAAATTGAAAAGACAAAAGACAAATTTGCAGCTAAAATTTAGATCATAAAATAAGCTAGAATTTAAAAACTAATTGAAAACTTGTGAAATATTACCTAAAAGCTATTTATAATCTGAAAATCAAAAGCTAAATGCTATTTTAACCTACTAAAAATGGAGCTAGAAATTGGCCTATATGCTTTTTAACACTGCTGATGCAGTTGACAAGCATATGATTCAACACTCAAAATTTACTGATGCAGGACTTTTGACACCATTCTAATATGTATTAAACTAAAAACTAAAACCAATAACACCTAATGCAATTTATAGAAATGATTTGAGCTTAATGTGCAAACTTACACCTAACAGACTTGAACATAAACTAAGCTAACTTATGAAACCCTAAATTACTCCTAACCTAGCTTATAAAACTACTTTAAACAAACTTAAATAAGATTAGAAACAAATTTTAAGGACCAAAAGGCCACAAGCAGTACTAACTTGTAGTTAGTACTGCTGTGTGATCGGATGTATTCACACCGTAAATAAATATAATATATTATAAAATATAAAATATATATCTAAGTGTAAAAACCAACACAATCAGTAAAACCGAGAAGTAGTATAGAGCTTTCCCGGGTCGTTTATCCCCAACGAGGCTAGAATGGACAATCGATACAGTCGAAGATTTGAGTTTGAATGAAGGAATGGATTTGGGAAGTTGAAAAAGTCAAATTAGATTATAACAAAGAAAAACGTTTAAGAAAAACCTAGAAATTACGAATTTAAACTAGAAAACGAGAGCCCGAATCCCGAACAAAAGGGGGAAAACCTAAAATCTTTAAAAATAAACCTACGAAGAAATTTTTGCTTCTAAACTACTCTAGGGATCAAATAACGAAGAATGAAAAAGACTAGACCGAAAACGGAGTTCGTTTGACCCAAAAACGAGTCAAAACAAAATCCCGTACCCGGACCCGTTCTTTAAAAGATGACAAATTGTAAAAATGACCCTACGAAAATTTTTATATTTTTCCTACAAACTATATGACAAAATAAAATTTTCTAAAAAAGCAAAATATTTTTTTGATAATTTTTGTATTTTTTATGAATTAAATAAACTTTTATCTAAATTAAATTATAAAAAATATCAAACGATTACTAAAAATTCTGAAAAATTTACAAAAAATACTTTACACTATAAATTACCTACGAAAAATAAGAAACACCAAACAGCTTATGCAATAAGCCCCGAAATAAGCTACACAGCTTATATAAGCTTAAAACCCAAAACACACATAAATACCAAGCGCCTTGGGTCTATAACGAAAAAGACCCAAGGGCGCAGTGGTAGAGTGTGTGTGTAAAAGGGGGTAGATAATGTAAGAAAAGAAACTAAAGGGTAGGCGGGTAAACTTTAGGAAATTTACACTATAGTATAAACGGGTGCCCCTGAAGTTTAAGAAAAATACGAAACAAACCCTACGATTCTAGCTTATTTTTGGCTTATTGAAAAATGAGATTCAGCAAAAACTTAAAACTACAAACTTATTAACTAGCTTAATCTCTACAACTTTAACAAAGGCACTTTCAACTTTTGACAAAAGAATAAGCTAGAAAATAAGCTTAAAGTTGACAGTTGGGCTAAAATGGCTTAAAAGCCAATTTTTCTAAGTCTTTTTGCTACTTATGGTCGAATAAGCTAAGCTAAGGACTAAAATAAGCAAAAGGGAATTAAACTAACTTAAATAAGCTGAAAAGGCTAAGTGCTAACACAAAATAAGCTGGGAAAAACTTAAGATGACAGGAAAGTTAGACAAAGAGCTTAAAGGCAAAAAGGGCTTAACTTGGGCATTCAAATAAGCTAACAAAAGGGAAATTTAGCAAACAAAACTATCAACTAACTTAAATAAGCTACTAGGACACAAGTGAGCTTATGAAATAAGCTCAATAAGCCAAAGTCAAAAATAAGCAATCCCTATGCCTAAGTTAAACTAAAAACAGCCAAGAGGCAAGTTTGGGCTTAAAAATAAGCAACCAAATAAGCTTCCTAAGGCCTGAAACTTTGAGGGCTTATTTAAGAGCTTATAGACTCTTAAAATAAGCCAAAAACTTGGGCTTTAGAACTCAACAAGACAAAGAACAAAGGGCTTAAAATCTCCCCTTTGCACCAGGGGAGATTTAAGCTAACCTTGAGTGGCTTATTTGACAGCTTATTTTGAGCTGTCAAATAAGCTCAAATTAAAAAGAAAACTAAAAACAGATTGAGTACTCTAGCTAATAAACTTGTGCACAAATTTTGGACTTTTAAAAACCATTTTTACTTGCTTATTTTTGGTGGTGAAAAAGGTCTTTTGGTTTTGAGAAACTGTGACCAAAAGGACTTGGGTGAATTTGACCCAAGAAGTCAAAAGACCCAAAGGTTTTGACAGGAGTTTTAACACACAAAAAACACACCTTCTTTAGCACTTGGACTCAAACTCCCAAGTGCTTATCAAGATAAGCACTTGTGGCCCTTTTAAAAATCCAACAGTTTCACAAATGTTTATACAAACTTTGAAAAACAATTTTGACACAAAGAAAAACTTAAAAACAGCTTAAAGGACTCTAACAACCTATGCTAAAACTAGACTAATAACCATAACCCATACCACAGCCATTTTGACCCGTTTTAAGGCTTATGCCAAACACCCCTTTACTTCAAAACTGTCAAACCAAAGTGAGCTTATAATCTATTTTAAAACTAAAACTTATAAAACCTTTTATCTACTTCAACTAAAATTAACCTATTAAAGCTATTTAAGCTCTTAAAACTCTAGCTTATTAGTGAAAATAAGCTAGTTACTCTACTAGCTTATTCTACCTACTTTGACAGTACTTAAGGAATGAAAGCTAAAAGTGCTTACAACTAAAACAACTTAAAGCTAAAACACCTATAGGCTATTTAAACTAAATGAAACAGGATTAAAATAAGAATTTAAAAGAAATAAGCAATTTAAGATAAGCTATGAATTGGCTAAAATGAAATATAGAAAGTTAAAACCTGAATTTGTGGAATCTTCTTCACCTAGACATCCAAGTGAAGAGTCTAGGTGATCCTAAATGGCACCTTGCCTCTATTACCTGAGCTTCAAGCTCAATAAGCTCTTGACAGCTTATTACTCTTGTAGCTTCCAAAATTGAACACAAAACACTCAAGTGATCATGACTTGATGTAAATGAGTAAATATGAGTAAATGAATTGCTAGAAACAGAATTTGAGCTAAATTTGAGCTTATGAAAAATAATAAGCTCAAAAGAGCTTATTAAGAGCTTATTTGAGAAAAATTGCTTAAAATTGAAAACGAAGAGCAAGGTAACTTGAAAACTGAAATGATATTACTAAAATGATTGAGTACAAGCTTAAAGAACAACAGTACAAGAGCTTAAAAAAAACTTGAAAGAAAAATTGCTTAGAATTAAAGAAAATACAACACTGAAAATTAAAACTACTAACTACTCCTTTTCTTCTGTTTTCCTCTTCCCTTTTATAAGCTGCTTGTTGTGTTAGTTTGGTGAGAGCAAAACCAAAAACAATCATCTCAACCGTCGAATACACCTTCGGGATTTGTGGGATTGCCAAATAGGATTAGGGTTTTAGTGGAGGAGGAGGGGCGAGTTTGACCATGAGGTTTTTGAGGTGCAGGGTAAAAGAGAGAGTGTTAACCCGTGAGTGGGTTTTGGGTTTCAAAAGTGGCGGGAAAAAAAGTTATAAAAGGTTGGGGGTGACAGGGTGTAGGTTTAGGGTTTTGGCAAGGTTGGCCCTTCATGGTGTATTTGGTGTTTGCACAATTCGTCCTTGTAGTTATATAACTTTTGGGGACTTGGCAAAACAAGTCCCCAAGAGTTATATAACTCTTTGCAAAACTCGTCCTTGGTGTATTACAAGTATGGGGACTTGGCAGTTTTGCCCCCCACTTGTTACTTTGAGTAGTTTGCAAAATCAACCCTTGTCTTTACTTTTCTCTTTTCTTTATTAAATATAAGTTTTAGGGATTGGCAATTTAAGCCCTCAAACTTATATTTCTTCAATTGTTGACTTTTGGATTTGTCGGGGTTGACTTTGACTTTGACCAGTTGACTTTTCTGTTGACTTTTTGACTTGATTGACTTTTCGGCTTTGATTTGGCTTTGTCTGTCACGGTCTTTTCCATTCCGAGTCCGTTTGGAAGGCACAATGGGAAAGAAGCCATTAACAAGTGAAATAGATTCAATATTACAAAATCATACGGGGAGCTCGTGATTTACCTTCCTTGTTGTAAATCCTAGTGCTATAAATGGATCATCAAAAAGGAAATATGAAAGCCGTATGGCACAATATGATAAGTACAAAGCGAGATTGGTAATCAAAGGATATAACCAACTGTGAAGGTCTAGATTACTTTGATACTTATTCCGTTGTTACGCGAATAACCACGATTAGAAATGGTAAAACTTGTTTTATTGCCTGCATTAAGAGAAATTTAGAATTTTCACCCAATGGATGTGAAAACGGCATTTCAAAATAAGGAGAATTAGAAAAGAAATATATTTGAACCAACATGAGGTTAGCATAGCTCTTGGACAAGAGGACAAAGTTTGTAGACTTGGTATAAGTCATTTTATATAGCCTTAAAGCAAGCTCCCACACAATGGCAAACAAAATTTGACCACACCAATTAAAAAGTGATCAAAATTAATGAATGCGACAGAGTGTGTTATGTTAAAAGACACAAGTAAGTAGAAATATGTAATTCGTGTGTTTAAATGTTGATGATATGCATATCATTGTCAGTAACAACAAGAATATCAAATCTACTAAAACATGTTTAAATCAAAGTTGACATGAAAGATATGGGTTTGGCAGGATGTGAATACTTGGAAAAAAGATCATACTAACACATAATGGACTGTGGTTAATTCAAGACACAATTACGTGGAAAAATTCTTATACTCAAAATCGGGGTATTCCGGCCTATCTTAGAACTCCAATTGACACCCATAATGCATATATCTAAAAAATAGAGGCGTAGGAAGTTTGCCCAATTAAGAGTATTCAATAATTATTGGCAAGGTTAATATGTATTTGATGACAGGTACCACGACTACTTAGCATATGCTTTTAGCAGGCTAAAGTAGGTATACAGTAATCCCAAGTGTGTGCACATTGGATAGCAAACAATGGTTACTTCATTATTTGTGAGATACATTCCTTGATTATGGGCTGCATTAAGATAGAGTAATCTGCCTAGTATCGAAGATACAGTGATGCAAATTGGATATCTGACATAAAGGATTCTAGATCGACTAGTGGATATGTGTTTACACTGGGAGGGGTTGTTATATCTTGGAAGTCTTCCAAGCAAACTGTTATACTAAGTCCACGAAGAATAAATTTATCGCGTTAGATAAATGCGGAGAAGAGGCAAAATGGCTACGTCAATTCGTAGAGGACATACCAAGGTGGCCTAAACCGGTAACGGCCATTAGTATACATTGTGATAGTCAATCGGCAATTGGCAGAGCTCATAGCACAATGTATAATGGAAAGTCCAGACATATCCGTCGTCGACATAATTCGATACGACAACTACTCTCAACAGGAGTTATCTCAATTGACTATGTGAAGTCAAAGGGATAACAATCGCGATCTGTTTACGAAGGCTTAATCAGCAAATGAGTTATTAGTAAGTCGTCTAAAGGACTATACTAAATCATTTGAAGGAATGAGTTTCTCTAAGAAGGAAAACCTAACCCAGTTGGACTAGAGATATCCCAAGATTCTGGTGTTTAAATCGGAATAACCTAATCAAGAAAGTTGGGGGAAGTCATGTATCAATGAGGGGGAGTTAACTACATAGTAACTTCCTAGTCCATTCCTATAACAATGATGAACTTGTATTAGATGTTAAACAAATTGCTTTAATGATTCATGACAAAATCACAAGCATAATGATTCGGGATGAAATCACAAAACATATGTTTTTAATAGATTTCAGGATGAAATCAACCGATGTGGAGAGAGAATGAGGTCGCTTCGAAGAGACTTGTGGTGGCACAATTCTTAAGAGCTCTTGCCGTAACCAGGCTAGTGGACATGTACCAAAACGAACACACTAATAAGGACTTGACAAAAGTCAGGGAGAGTCATGTGATAGTGTGTATTGTCGTTTACATAAATAGATTGTATGTAGTTCAAGGACATCACGCGTCTACTCATACTAGGAGACAAAGTGCATCTCAAAGTAAGGTCAAAGGGTCACACCTACCTATCCTATGCAGGGCTTAACCGCAGAAATTTTGCCGAAACTTTTGTGTGTTTTTGACCGATCTCCATTCATGTGGGGGATTGTTGGAAAATGTTTATTGGAAATGATTTTTCACAAACTTTGGACACTATTTAATAAATTTATCTGTTATAATATATATTTTTTCATTGTGAGTAGTTTTTATGCAGATTCTCCCTATGAATAGAGCTTCGCAACGTGCTAAAGTGTGTTCAAAATAGAGTTAATATGAATGAGATATTGTGTCTCAAAATGAGATACTTGGAAAACAAAATATGGAAATTGGGAGAGTATCCCACATTGCCCAAAGAGTGAAATGAAAGCATGTTTATAAGGAAAACTTGGTATAGGCTTTCAAATTCCTTTGGTTGGGTTATGCTCCCACACCTACGTGCGCGCGCGCGCGAAGGGGGGGTGCAGAAAATGGGATTTTGGGCCAAGATGGGTTCGAAGCTTCTGAACTCATGCGAGCCCGCGCGACCTGCGAACACGAATGCAGTTCCGAAAACTCGCCTATGCTGCATTTTTAAAAGTTTCCAGATTATTTTGTATCCATTTATTTATAGAATTGATTTAAACTTTGTATAGAAGTTTTACAGAATCAAGTTAAATAAAAGGAAGATATCAAATCGTGGTTATAATTTTAACAGATTTGCATATCATTTTATTTTTTGAGCCAATTTTTTCTTGGTGACCAAGACAAGATTAGGCTATAAAATAAACTCTTCTCATTCTCTAGTTTTCACAAGAGAAAACTAACTCCTATTCAACAGTTTCTTTTTCGATCAGAAACTGCAGAGTGCTTCCGTGATTTTCAGGCAAGTTTGTCAGGTCCGGCTGTACAACAGCTTGAACGTTGTACCCTGGAACATACAGCGAATCTGTTTTTTAAAGGGAATCGTGTTAAACACGAGCCTCGTGTTCCACGACCATTTACTTCTTTATTTTATTTAACGTTTATAGAGTCTGTTTTGTGTTTCTACCCCTTTCTGCCTGTTATTTAATTTTCTGCATTTTATTTTCTATTAATTTAATTTAGTTATTATAATTTGATTTTATTAATAAAAGTGTAACATGAGTTATTTCAGTGTGACAAATCCAATGTATGTAATAAATGTGATTCATAAAATATATTTGATCAAATAATTTAGTAAATATAAAATCAGCGAAGAATTACCTGCGTATATTTGAGTGAACTCGCCATTTGTTTGCCAATGTATATATATCTAAGATACATGCGATACATAGATTAAGAAACCCAACAAAGTTCGATCGACTAACAAATTTTCATCAAATTCCAACAACAAAAAAAACCCTACATACAAACATGATGATAGTATCGCATGTTGAATCAGCAGTAACAACAACAGCAGAGATGAGAACCATGAGTAGCATGACAGAGAAGCAGACCGAAAGCAGTATCATGTGCTCCCTCGAATTCAATTTACGTCTTGACGATGTTGTCCTGATTTCTGAACAATTCGTAAGTTCTTGGTTTCTTTTACGTATTACTTATAGAATTATTAGTTGCGTTAGTTAATTAGGGTTAATTTGCAAAAGTTTTCAGAAAAGTCGGTAATGTTCTATTAGCCTAGGGTTTACTTGAATTATTATGTAATTTCAACATCAAGAAGTAAACCAATTCTAGCCTTGTTCTGCTTAGTAGTAATACGTGTTATGTGGATACATCCATGCGTATATGCTACTGTAATTATAACAATTCTTTTTTTAAAACCTAATTAAATAACAAGTTTTCGATTTTGCTCCTCCTTTGATGCAGTGGAAATTTGTTATGTTTTTTATATGCTTCATCGGACTAACATTCGTTTTCTTCTTTCTATAAGGTGAACAGTTCAGCTCTAATAAAATACTACACTTCTGGAGGGAGTGAAGTTAGGACAAGCATACGATCAGAAGTCACACGACATTGGAGCACGTACATCAAATAGAAACCAACACATCAGAACGACGATGGTTGTATAAGCAACTAGCTGATTTTACAAGTGGGTCTCCCGAGTTCCTTTATTGCTATTTTTGATGGTTACAGGAGGAACTGAAAGCGCATCTTATGTTAATGAAAACACGTCACGAGATTACTCTTTGAGGATTCTGATCTACCACAAACACAATCAGAAGGATCGCTAGATGAGTTGTTCTTAAAAGAGTTACAAGAATGCCAATGCAAAGCATTTTTAGAGGCTGACCAAGCTCTTTTGACGAATGAAGAATGCAGTATCAGCGATTATTTGGAACCCACAGCTTTAAAACGGTTTTAATACTAGGGAGACATTTACTAATAGCAAATGCTGGAGACTGTCGTGCAGTTATTTCAAGGAAAGGAGTTGCGAAGCAAATTTCTAATGATCATAGACCGTCTAATGTACAAGAAAAGAAGAGAGTGGAGGAATTAGGCGGTTACTTTGCAGATGGGTACTTGAATGGTGAACTTGCTGTGACACTAGAACCTTGGAGACAGAACACATGAAATCACCCAATCGGTTAGAAATGACACAATCTACCATCTGATTGCTGAACAAGATTGACACAAATGGTGTAGAGCGATGATATGAATTTATGATAATTGGATGTGACGGGATCCTGATGTGATTTCTAATAAGAAGTTTAGGGTGGGCCTTGTTCGTCGACAACTAATCCCACACAATGACCCAGAAAGTGAGCTAGTAGAGCTCATTTGATCAAGCATTACGACTACACACAAGCTATAATCTAACTTCTATAGTCCGTATGCTTCTCTTCTCAAATTAAGGCTCTTCAGCCTTGGCGGCCAAAATTTAGAAGAAGCTGTCAGTAGACATACAAGTGTTTTTCAAGACAACGAAGACCGGTGTTACTTAGAAGTTACATTTATTCAAAGTGTTTATTGTAATATAGATCTGTTTACGGTCTTCCAATGAGTCAAGAAAAAGTAGTATGCCGCAATTTTGTTTCGAATTCAAACAATGAATGAATGATCAGTTATATAGTTCCAATCATATTTCTTCAGTTGACCTTGTTAGTTTGTTTTTTTCTTCCCTTACAGCGTTATAAGTCCTTCAAACACTACAAGAAAAAAGGGCTTTAATGACGAATGGAAAATCGTCACTATTAGAGGAAAATTCGTCACAAAACCAGTTTAATGACGAAAATCGACGTCGTCACTTGTCGTCACAATAGCTCCGTCACAAATATAATATGACGAAATTTGAATCTGACACTAAATAATGACGAACTAAAGTCCGTCCACTTACGGTGTGTGGAATGACAAATACAAATTTCTCACGAATATCATCACAAAAGTGGCTAACATCGTCACTATCTGCTGGAATTAGTGACGAAAAAAAGGCGTCACTTATTGGGTGAACCTAACGAGAAACTAACGAACCTTAACGTCCAATAGTGACGACATACGTCGTCACTTTCCAGAATTTTATATTTCCAGAATTCTAACCAAAACTTATAATCCCTAATTGCATCAAACCGCATAAGCAAAACTTATAATCACTAATTTCATCAAATCGAATCGAAATTTAAACAGTAACATAAACGAAAATTAACGGAAATCAAAATTAACAACAAAAAAAGTAACACTTACAAAAACTTATGCCGCAATCAAATGACGAGCTTACGATCTCAGAATGAACAAAGGAAGAAGCTGTTATGATACCGAAATCTTCAAAATAACCCGAACTCTTCAAAATAACCCTAAATCTTCAAAATAAAGCTGTTATGATACCGAATCTGTAATTGTTATGGAGAGTGGAAGTGATGATGAATTTGGTACATTGTGAAGTGAGAGTGAGGAATTTGGATTTAATAAGTGATTTGGTAACGTTACTTGGGATTTAATAAAACTAATTTGGGGATTTTAATAAGTGAAACGAGATGGAAGTTATATCAGATCCCCAAATATTTAAATTTGTGACTATGACAATTTTGGTCCTTGTATTTTTGATTGATTGATAAAAAAAGAAAGATGACAATTTTGGTCCTTGTATCAAATTCTCACGAGGAATCTACAATCAAAGAAAAAAGCATATTTTAATTTTGGTTGTATAACTTTGACCGGTGACGAAATTTTTTCGTGATTAGACCTAGTGACGAACGAATTTCGTCACTGCATTGTTCATTGTCACGAAAATTAAATGACAAGTTTTTTCTCGTCACTATAAGCCCTTAATAGTGACAGAAAAAAAATGTCGTCACTAAATTTTCGTCATTAAAGCCCCTTTTTTTGTAGTGAAATATGACATACCATATTGTATCATGCATTAAGCATATGTTTCACAATGACTAATTTGTAATTTTTTGATACACAGCCTTGTGTCAAAGTTGTTGTATGTCATATTTGTGATCAATCTTCTTTTAGCTATTCAGGAAAGCAAGTGCTTTGTTCAAATCTGGTACGGACACGCACAAATAATACAATTGAAGTGCTTGGCGTATACATGAATGTGTCTTTTGTTGATCATTCTTGATAGTTTCAAGTGACTACAATGTTTTTCTGTTACAAAAACCATTGTAGTTCCAATGGGTCAACTTTCTCTGCTGTTTTTGACAGTCTACATGATTTTAAAGACTTAATCTTAAGTGGCCTTCGCTAGCACATCATCATAGCTTGCGATGGTGTTGATTATCCTTTAGGATTATGACTGGGTTAACTTGTGTAATAGGATGAAATTTCTTTTGGGACCAAATAAGTTCGCATAAACTGTCTTAAAAAAGCATAGAAAAAAACGATTTTAAAAAGTTTGTTTTTGTGTGTTTATTGTAGAAAATTAGCAGGGTACGACCATATGACTATTTGTTGCAAGATCAAAATTTTTTCCATTTATATTAGTACGTTTTTAAAATAAAACTTTAACGAATAAATTGACAACTTTTAATTAATATACAAGCAATAGCAATGCAAACTATTTCATATCCAACTAAACAATAAGTCTGAATTAAAGGAGTAACACATAGCATTTTTGAAACAAAAATTAAAAATAAACGTCACTGAAAAATGAAAATGTAATTTTTGTTGCATACACATAAAAATGCAACTATTTAGTCGCTCGACTTTTCCAATAGAACCAAGGTTATTGCACCCCAGTGCTTTTAAACCCAAGCTATGATACCACACCATACTCATCTTAACGCGTGACATGTAACAAAGATGTTTCATCTAGCCCTCATATACGCATATAAAGACCAAGTCTTTATAACTCGTCAAAGTGATTAAAAGAGAGTCTATAGAATTGTTCTATGAAAGTAGTCCATTACAAGACCTAGTTTTTAGGCTAGATGACGTTCAATGCAAGCAATATTCCTTTTGTCAAGTTTAGTGGGTCAAGTAATTAATGTAATCAAAATTTTTCAATTATATTATATAAATAATATATATATATATATATATATATCTAAATAATAATAAATAATATATATATAATATAAATATATATATAAATAATATAATGGTACCGTTCGCAGTGAAAAATTAGAGATAAGAAAATGAACAAAAGTTTAGTGTTTGTATCCTTTCTATTTTGGAGAGTTGCTAACTCAAATCGCAGGAGATTGACCTTCTCTAATAGGTCTCTATCACACCCATTCCTAATCAAAAGTCTTCACCATGTTCTTTTCTTCTTTTCTAACACATAAATCTGTTATATAATCTTTTTATTTAAAATTTTGAACAACATCCCCAGTTTATCATCAACATGAAATACCAAAATTAATACATCTCTTAATTAGTGATTATAACTAGATATTGAAAAAAAAATCACTTTTAAGGACCCTAATAAGATGAGGATCAAGGTATGCACAAGGGCCAAAAATGTTTCTCTTTTAACGACGGTCATCGATCATCATATTCTTTCTTCGAATCTATATAGTTATATACATTATAAAAGCAATAAATCTGCAAAAATTACACAAAGCAAAGATCTTATCATAAAACAAAAATATCAAATGAAGTAGGAATTTTTTTTAAGGTTTAAGATAAATCTAGCAACTTACCAATTAGCACCATGCTATTTCTTTACCTATGCATAACACCATCATCATTATGTGGCCACCAATTCCAGCCTAAAAGAAAGTAATTGACAAAAAGTACGAAAACAAATATTAACACCTTGATACAAAAATTGCACCCTAAACCCTAAGAAGTTAGATCATTAAAGAACATTGTCATATCAAAGAACAAAAGAACACATCCTAGCCATCTATTTTTCATCAAATAATAAAAAACCTCATTTTTCATCTCTTTTTTAAAAATTAAATATCTTGCAAACGGTAAATCGTCAAACGACAAAAAATACACCATCACGACGAGAATTAAATCATCTTTCTATAGAGGAGCACTTTTATATAGTTTCGACGAACTTTTTTCGATTTTTTTTTCAGTCACGTCTGAAAAAATCACATGTGATTTGTAGCAGAATCACATGTGATTTCATAAAATCACATGTGATTTGTGATACAAATCACATGTGATTTTTCCAGACGTAACTAAAAAAAATCGATTTCATATACTTTTGTCGATTTTTTAGTGTTAAAATTTTCGCGAAGAAAAATTACACGTGATTTGTAAAATCACTTGTGATTTGTTGTTTTTAAAAATCACGTGCTATTTCATAAATCGCATGTGATTTCACAAATTCACTTATTATTTTTAAAGTAATAAATCACGTGTGATTTCATAAATTGCACGTGAATTTACAAATTTACGTGTGATTTTTCAAGTAATGAATCACATGTTATTTTTCGAATCATGTGAGATTTTTCGAATCACGTGTGATTTTTTCTGGGCGAAAATTAAAAAAAAAATTATCGAAAATATATAAAAATGTCCGTCTATAGAAAGATACTTTAATTATCTTCGCGATGGTATAATTAAATTTGCGTAATGATTAACGGTTTGAGAGATATGTTAATTTTAAAAAATAGATTAAAGAGGGTTTTTTAATATAAATAAACATAGGATTTTAATATAAGCCCGTTAGTAGGAAATAATGGATGGATAAGATTGAAGGATTTGTTTCTTTAAATGGACCCTTTGTTCTTTATAGATCTTTTCTCTAAACCCTAAACCCTAAACCAGAACAAATCTAGCAGATGGTGGTCAACACATAGTGTCGTGCGAGTTGTTTTGTTAGAGAGAGGGAGAAACGATTTGTGTTACGGAGAGAAAAAGGGTTTATATATGATTTTAGGTTGAATCGCCTGTTACAAGTCAAAATATTTTAAATGAGTTGTTACTATAATAATGGGTTGTTACAAGATTTTTAAATGAGATGTATCAATATTGGGTTGGGTTGTTATAAGTTTTTTAAATGAGATGTATAAATTGTTACATGAGATGTATCAATCGATTATATGAATATTAGAGGTTGTTACAAGTATAACAATCGAATACATTTAATTTCCGTAATGTAACTTCTATTCAAATGTATGTATTGATTTCATAGTAAAAGACAAATCTTTCTTTAATTAGCAATGTTTGATGTCTTAATACTTTTAAGACTTCTTTTCTTAGAAAGTCCTAAATGTATTATAAAGTAGTATAGAATAGATATATTTACCACTAATTAAATATGGTTAAATGCCAATAAAATCACCACCAAAATAAAACTCCAATGAAAACCACTAAATTCCAACAAATCTACCAGAACTCAAACACCATTGTTTTTAGCAGATGGCGGTCAACACATAGTGTCATGCGAGTTGTTTTGTAAGAGAGAGGAAGTAAGAATTTGTGTTACAGAGAGAAAAAGGAAAGTTTATATATAATTTTAGGTTGAATCGCCTGTTACTAGTCAAAATGTTTTAAATGAGTTGTTACTATAATAATGGGCTGTTACAAGTTTTTTAAATGAGATGTATCAATATTGGGTTGGGTTGTTACAAGTTTTTTAAATGAGATGTATAAATATTAGGCTATTACAGAGATGTATCAATGGACTATATGAATATTAGAGGTTGTTACAAGTATAACAACTGAATACATTTAATTTCCGTAATGTAACTTCTATTCAAATGTATGTATTGATTTCATAGTAAAAGACAAATCTTTCCTAAACTAAGTACTAGACATGATAGAAATTTAAAGAGAGATGGAGAGAGAGAGGGGGAGAGAGAGAGAGAGAGAGAGAGAGGAGCAAAGAAATAAAGAGGTGGATGATTCACTAGAATATAATGAGGAACCAACACCCTTCCTAACATGCTAGAAATGGGTATATATAGTTACTTGGCCATTTAATGCGTATGGACTAAGTAGGATGGGCTGAGCTCGGCTTTGGTTGGGCTTTGACCAATAACACATACAATATTGTTTACTTTTTCCCTTACAGCGTTATATTTTAATTGAGATTACGTCATAATTATAAATATAAACAACCATCAGGAACTCCGTTTGCAATCGGGTTGTACCTGTCTGACCTGGTCGGGTGTCCATGACCCGTGTTGATCTGGCCCAATGTTTGGCCTGTTAATTTCACCGCCCCATTCACTCTCCATTCATTCATTCGTTCGGATACGTGTCCCTCTCGCATAACCCACAAATAACTAATCCACCGTTTCTCTCTCATCCTTCTCTCTCAAAAAAATCCGCCCACGAGTGATGTTAATCGAATTTCTCCATCCGGATTACACTACCATGACATTGCAAAAACAAATCAAAAATTCCAAGTGAGTTCAAATCTTCAGCTTTTAATTACTGGAGAAGATTTTAGTTTATGTTTATAAATTTTTTTATGAGATTCGTTTTTTCTTAAAATTTTCATCTTTGTTTTGGATGCATTGTGTTATATGATTAGGTAATCATTGGTGTTAATTTTATTTTGGGTGATTTGTTTTTAAGGCTGCTTATATTTATGCTTATAGATAAGAACTGAGGCTGCTTAAGGAGGGTGTTTGTGTTGGCTTATTTAGTGGGTTTATGAGCTTTAGAAATTAAGCAGTGAAACAACTTATTTAGTTTTGTTAAAGAAAAGAAATTGGTTTTAAGACATGGATATATGTTCCTTTCCAGGCAGTGTGTCGTTTTGTTATGATGTGGGTTTAGTTTATAATTTTATATTAGTGAATGATTCATGTTCTTACCTCATTTGCAGCTCTACAGGTTCAGTGTACCCTACTGGTGACATAGACAAGGGATCTCTTATAACCGAAAAAGGTGAGCTCTTGAGCTTCTACAAATTCAAATGAGCTTTGATTCTTCACAATTATTAGAATAGGAATGGTATCGCATTGAACGTAGCTATTAGGTGTTTTATAAGATTCACGTATAAAAATGCAGGAATATATCCTATAAATAAGCTTCTCTACAAAAAAAATTTGGGCATAATAAGATTCAACCAAATAAGGTATGGTTTTTGTATAATGTTTTTGATGTGGTTTAGTGGTTGGTGAAATTTACTAATTTAATCCTTTGCTATTGCAGATTGCTTCACGTATTTGTTGGCGATTTAACAGCCTATTGGCGTGGGAAGAATCACCGTCAAAACTAAAGGTAACATTATTCTAATCTGTGTGAACGACTATCTCTTTCTGCTTTGATAAAAGATTTATAAAATCAAAAATAGTCATTTTATGACATTTTGACCAAATGTAGATGAATCAATTCAAAATGACACCAATGGAATGATATCGTAAATATTGTAGGTTGTCAAAGGTTTACATGTTTGTCATGTTTTGTTTAAAAGTAGTCGCATAATCTATCAAATGTTCAATATTAGTCACTTTACTAAAATTATAACACCACAACATGTATATGCCGTAACCTAGCTATATGACTCTATGAATATATGAGACATTTGATTAACCAAACTCATTGGTCCACAAGGCTTATTATGTTAATTATAAGTCCATTGGATACAACAAGGTTCCAAAGTTTACATAACCAAACTCATTGCTAGCTTTTTGTAAATATCCGTCGTTCAAAAAAACAAATAACAAATTGGTAGTCATAAAATTTTCTTTCACGTATTTGTTAGTAGTCATTATGCATTTTTAAGTCTCAACTGTTTGTTTTTCTACCCTATTTTGCTTTTGGGTGGCAAAATTGTTGTTGGGTGGTGAACCAAATTAGTCAATGGGCTATATACATTGTTCTTACTATCTGAAATGTATGTACCTTTTACAAACAATTTTGGGCGGGCCATGGTCAGCCCCACATACGTACTAGCTACAACCTGGCTTACATATTCTATGCTTCTATATCAGCCGAGCTTGAGATCTTATTAAAGGCCAAACATCTTCTAAAACTGTATTTTTTGTTGTCAAATGTTTGGTGTTGATCATCTTATGTTAATCAACTTATTGACAATATCCTATGATAAATTATAGATCTGATTCAATAAAAGTTACCGATTTCAGATGCATCAGTTCTGGGTGGATTATCACAGTCATTTGCTCCAATGTACTGTAAAGTGAACGAAGTGAAAAAAGTGATGTCAACAGAGCAACCGTGTGACGTGGCATACGAATTTGGAAATGGAATTTTGGATCTTCAAGAGTACCCTAAACGATTTCCAAAACCAGGTAAAACTCACATGCATATACATTTTGAAAGTGCTATCCAAGACACCTCCCATTAGTTACTATTTAGTTTTTAAATTTAGAATATTTTATGTTGTTAGATATGCCCTTTGGAGGTTTGGAGCTATGAGGCTGAATACGTTTGAAGCGACAAGCTAGCTTTTGTATCTTTGTTCTTCGGCTTCTTTGAGTGTTGTTCAGCTTGCAAAAAGTGGGAGTTCAGGTATTAATCTGAATTCTGAAATTAAGTTTAGCAACTAGAATTCATGAAAGTCGATGGATACATACATGTTTTAATGTGTATGCACACGCTAATACATGTTGGCTGTACTTTCTTGATGTTAGATCATATTGAATGTTATTTTACATGTTAATTTTCAGAAATTTAGAAAAGAAGACATGAAACTCTCTGGCTCAGACGCGTATATGCGAAGATCAGATTATGTGAAAAAGGTAAGCTTCCCTCCTTTGTCTCTCTTCCATCTTACCTAATTTAAGCATCAATGATTGTGGACATGCATAAATTGTTGTACGTCTTCTGAATTTATTTATGAATCAGATACTATTTACTTATGTAACATGAAATTTATATACATGAAGGTTATCACTTATCACAATACTAGAATTCAAACTCTTAGTTGCATGATAATATGTGAATTGTAAGCACATATATTGGATTATTTTTGTTATAAGAGTCTAAGTGAGTATACTTGACCTTCCTGCTTCTTTGCCATTTATAGTTGATATGTTATGGTAACCTTCTGTATCATATTCTTAATAGTTCTCAAATCATGATCACTTTGCATAGGCTGAGCAAAGAGCACGAGAAGAAAGTTAAAGATCAAGGCTATGGGAGCGTGACCAGATTGGAGAAAAGAGGAAAAGAGACTTGGTTTGTTTTTCCTTATTTATTTTTGTGATTTACATGTAAAGTGATGAATTTATTTCTGTTGAGCACGATACTTTTGCAATTATGGTTCTTCATTAACGAATTATTTTGACAGACACTTAGAGCACGTGTTGCTGACACGGTAGAGGAGAAGAAATTGGAACTACTGTTTCTTTGGTGGATTGAGCATCACAAAAAACTTGGCAATTTTTTAAGGTTTGCTTTTTTTTGTTTTTCTAATAATACATCGGGGTTTTCTTCATTTACATCGAAAGTAAAACTGTGGTACCTCAAATTGTTTCTTAATTTCGGTTCTTTTTTCTAATGTTGCAGCAGCGGTCATCCTCTTTTATTAATAGCAGCTGAAAAAGATCATTTGGAAAAGAGATTATATTTGATCTTGAGAACTCGACAGTCCACAACCATCGAGGGTCCAAGCAGCAGCGAAAAACATATCCCAGGTACCAGCTCTTGCTATCCCCTGAGATAACAACACATGATAAAAGTGGAAAAAACATTGCCCAAAATGGTGAGGGTTATTTGTCACAGTTTAGCTGGTAATGGCTAGCCACTATTAACATATTTTACGTTTGTGGGCGATTGAACCATAATCAGAGTGAGCTAACTTTTAATGGTTGTTTGTGGCATATTGATCTCTACTAAAATGTAAAAACTATTGACAAAAAGAATTGCTGTATATTTCAAATTGCGAAAATATGCACAGGTCGCGTGCTTACTATTTGACACACAAATAACATATTTTCACTTTTTAAGGTGACAATCTAGCCTTTGTATATCAATTTTTATATTTATTCGAAATAATTGGAAAGCACATGTCGCGTGTTTACGAAAATATGTTATTTGTGTTGGATATTATCAATTTTTATATTTATTCGTATTTGTTTCTTGGTGCAGGGGAACATGCAAATTATTTGGATTATGTAAAGTCATTGTTTGAAGAGGCTAAAGCAATCAAAATGGTACTATATTAGATGAGTGTCTTTTTGGTTGGTATGAATGGAAAATCTAATGACGACAGCTAGGGGTGATATGGAGTAGGAAAACAGGACGGGGAGAACAATATTAAAAGCAAACAAGGTAATGATATTAAAATCTTTTATACATATCTTTTAACATCGATTATATAGTTCACGATCTTGTTCATCTAGGACTATTTTTTGATGGTTTTGCTGCATACATGCTTCTATCTCTAGTTTTAAGCAATCTCCTTTAGTCCTTTATATGTGCTTTGCTAATTTGAACTTAAATAAAGATGGTTGTTATTCGTTATAGCCATATATAAACCTACAAACATTGTATGCAAGTGTAGCTAATCTATGTAGGTATGTGTATTAGTGTAGGAGCAGTTAAGCTTTTATGATATCATTATATGGTTAATTAAATCACAACACTCAAATGGATTATTCAGTACATTATAAAACAATACAAATACCAGTAAAAGTGGGTTGCATTTAACGCTGGCCCGACCCGTGTTCGACCCGCTGACATTTAATAATACCCGGCCTGAACCGACCGCTCCGTTTTTCACCCTTTACTATTTTTTTGATCAATTTATGTTAGAAACATTGTTAAAATGATTTTTTACAACAACATTTACAAATGTATATTTGTTAAATACTTGATTTAAAAAATATTTACTTATAAATGGGTCGTTTCGGTTATGGGCTACTTCTAATGGGTCAAATAAAAAAAATTTAAAGAAAGAAGAGCACTACCTGATAGAAGCATCGAACTCTAAAGATGAAGAAAATGGCGTTGGAGTCTCTTTCCACTCATGAAATTTTGGTATATGTCGTTTTAGTGTGTTGCAGACCAAAATGGCTCAAATATTGATATTAATCAGATAGCTGGGGGAGTTTTTATGTAGACTTAAGTTTGACCCGTTTTACCATTATTAACGTTTTGTTGTAAACTTTTGCAGAAAGAAGCAGGCTGATGATATACAAATCTTTCCTAAACTAAGTACTAGACATGATAGAAATTTAAAGAGAGAGAGAGATAGAGAGAGAGCTCAGCGAGAGGAGCAAAGAAATAAAGAGGTGGATGATTCACTAGAATATAATGAGGAACCAACACCCTTCCTAACATGCTAGAAATGGGTATATATAGTTACTTGGCCATTTAATGCGTATGGACTAAGTAGGATGGGCCGATCTCGGCTTTGGTTGGGTTTGGCCAATAACACATGCAATATTGTTTACTTTTTCCCTTACAGCGTTATATTTTAATTGAGATTACATCATAATTATAAAAATACTTGTAGTAGATATACCTTGCCTTTTATGAGATTGTGAGGTCAGACAGTATGTATATAATATAAGATCTATATAAGTCTTTCAATTATGACATACAATATTGTATCATGCATTAATCATATTTTTTTGTTTGGGTAAAAGGTTACCCCGGTAAAGTATATGTAATCATAAAAATGTTTAAGTACAATGAAATCACATTAACCTCAAGCCAAGGCTTGAACATCCACTAAATCGATTGTGAAAAGCCACAAAATCGACCTAAGCTAGAAAATCAATAGAAGTCAAATCTCCCGGATCGGGCTCAATCTTAAATTTGAAACATTCAAGATTCGGAAGAGACATGATGTGAGTGAGTTCATCGGTGAACTCCTCATGATAAAGGTCACTCCTATCGGCAGGAGGAAACTGATCATTCGAAAGATCAAAGATAAACGATTCATATCGAGAAAAATCAACATGAGTAGTGGTACTGCCACTACTCTTCTCTTTAAAATGATCGTTATCAACATATAAAGCTTTATAATCTGGAAGAGATAAATCAGAACGAGTAGTGGGACTGCCACTACTAATCTCTTCTAGATTAAAGCGGAAAGTTTCAGATTCGGGAATAGAATTATCAAAGGTGTTAGTCTCCTCCAAGAAAAGATTAGGAAATGTGGAGGTAGACTTGATCACAACATCGGAAGATGGAGTGGGATTATCTCTTAATGCATCGATCTTAGCAATAAGAAGATTGACATTCAACAATTTTTCACGAAGGATATCGTCTTTGATTGTTAAAAGAATATCATCATCAATCCTTTCAACTTCCGGGACAACAATCTCTACAACCTCTAAGCTGACGATCTCAACATCGGGAGGTGATGCATCGACATAATCGATATCCTCACCGTAGTATAAAAATGCAGGAATATATCCTATAAATAAGCTTCTCTACAGATTTTTTTTGGGCATAATAAGATTCAACCAAATAAGGTATGGTTTTTGTATAATGTTTTTGATGTGGTTTAGTGGTTGGTGAAATTTACTAATTTAATCCTTTGCTATTGCAGATTGCTTCACGTATTTGTTGGCGATTTAACAGCCTATTGGCGTGGGAAGAATCCCCGTCAAAACTAAAGGTAACATTATTCTAATCTGTGTGAACGACTATCTCTTTCTGCTTTGATAAAAGATTTATAAAATCAAAAATAGTCATTTTATGACATTTTGACCAAATGCAGATGAATCAATTCAAAATGACACCAATGGAATGATATCGTAAATATTGTAGGTTGTCAAAGGTTTACATGTTTGTCATGTTTTGTTTAAAAGTAGTCGCATAATCTATCAAATGTTCAATATTACTCACTTTACTAAAATTATAACACCACAACATGTATATGCCGTAACCTAGCTATATGACTCTATGAATATATGAGACATTTGATTAACCAAACTCATTGGTCCACAAGGCTTATTATGTTAATTATAAGTCCATTGGATACAACAAGGTTCCAAAGTTTACATAACCAAACTCATTGCTAGCTTTTTGTAAATATCCGTCGTTCAAAAAAACAAATAACAAATTGGTAGTCATAAAATTTTCTTTCACGTATTTGTTAGTAGTCATTATGCATTTTTAAGTCTCAACTGTTTGTTTTTCTACCCTATTTTGCTTTTGGGTGGCAAAATTGTTGTTGGGTGGTGAACCAAATTAGTCAATGGGCTATATACATTGTTCTTACTATCTAAAATGTATGTACCTTTTACAAACAATTTTGGGCGGGCCATGGTCAGCCCCACATACGTACTAGCTACAGCCTGGCTTACATATTCTATGCTTCTATATCAGCCGAGCTTGAGATCTTATTAAAGGCCAAACATCTTCTAAAACTGTATTTTTTGTTGTCAAATGTTTGGTGTTGATCATCTTATGTTAATCAACTTATTGACAATATCCTATGATAAATTATAGATCTGATTCAATAAAAGTTACCGATTTCAGATGCATCAGTTCTGGGTGGATTATCACAGTCATTTGCTCCAATGTACTGTAAAGTGAACGAAGTGAAAAAAGTGATGTCAACAGAGCAACCGTGTGACGTGGCATACGAATTTGGAAATGGAATTTTGGATCTTCAAGAGTACCCTAAACGATTTCCAAAACCAGGTAAAACTCACATGCATATACATTTTGAAAGTGCTATCCAAGACACCTCCCATTAGTTACTATTTAGTTTTTAAATTTAGAATATTTTATGTTGTTAGATATGCCCTTTGGAGGTTTGGAGCTATGAGGCTGAATACGTTTGAAGCGACAAGCTAGCTTCTGTATCTTTGTTCTTCGGCTTCTTTGAGTGTTGTTCAGCTTGCAAAAAGTGGGAGTTCAGGTATTAATCTGAATTCTGAAATTAAGTTTAGCAACTAGAATTCATGAAAGTCGATGGATACATACATGTTTTAATGTGTATGCACACGCTAATACATGTTGGCTGTACTTTCTTGATGTTAGATCATATTGAATGTTATTTTACATGTTAATTTTCAGAAATTTAGAAAAGAAGACATGAAACTCTCTGGCTCAGACGCGTATATGCGAAGATCAGATTCTGTGAAAAAGGTAAGCTTCCCTCCTTTGTCTCTCTTCCATCTTACCTAATTTAAGCATCAATGATTGTGGACATGCATAAATTGTTGTACGTCTTCTGAATTTATTTATGAATCAGATACTATTTACTTATGTAACATGAAATTTATATACATGAAGGTTATCACTTATCACAATACTAGAATTCAAACTCTTAGTTGCATGATAATATGTGAATTGTAAGCACATATCTTGGATTATTTTTGTTATAAGAGTCTATGTGATTATACTTGACCTTCCTGCTTCTTTGCCATTTATAGTTGATATGTTATGGTAACCTTCTGTATCATATTGTTAATAGTTCTCAAATCATGATCACTTTGCATAGGCTGAGCAAAGAGCACGAGAAGAAAGTTAAAGATCAAGGCTATGGGAGCGTGACCAGATTGGAGAAAAGAGGAAAAGAGACTTGGTTTGTTTTTCCTTATTTATTTTTGTGATTTACATGTAAAGTGATGAATTTATTTCTGTTGAGCACGATACTTTTGCAATTATGGTTCTTCATTAACGAATTATTTTGACAAACACTTAGAGCACGTGTTGCTGACACGGTAGAGGAGAAGAAATTGGAACTACTATTTCTTTGGTGGATTGAGCATCACAAAAAACTTGGCAATTTTTTAAGGTTTACTTTTTTTGTTTTTCTAATAATACATCGGGGTTTTCTTCATTTACATCGAAAGTAAAACTGTGGTACCTCAAATTGTTTCTTAATTTTGGTTCTTTTTTCTAATGTTGCAGCAGCGGTCATCCTCTTTTATTAATAGCAGCTGAAAAAGATCATTTGGAAAAGAGATTATATTTGATCTTGAGAACTCGACAGTCCACAACCATCGAGGGTCCAAGCAGCAGCGAAAAACATATCCCAGGTACCAGCTCTTGCTATCCCCTGAGATAACAACACATGATAAAAGTGGAAAAAACATTGCCCAAAATGGTGAGGGTTTTTTGTCACAGTTTAGCTGGTAATGGCTAGCCACTATTAACATATTTTACGTTTGTGGGCGATTGACCCATAATCAGAGTGAGCTAACTTTTAATGGTTGTTTGTGGCATATTGATCTCTACTAAAATGTAAAAACTATTGACAAAAAGAATTGTTGTATATTTCAAATTGCGAAAATATGCACAGGTCGCGTGCTTACTATTTGACACACAAATAACATATTTTCACTTTTTAAGGTGACAATCTAGCCTTTGTATATCAATTTATATATTTATTCGAAATAATTGGACAGCACATGTGGCGTGTTTACGAAAATATGTTATTTGTGTTGGATATTATCAATTTTTATATTTATTTGTATTTGTTTCTTGGTGCAGGGGAACATGCAAATTATTTGGATTATGTAAAGTCATTGTTTGAAGAGGCTAAAGCAATCAAAATGGTACTATATTAGATGAGTGTCTTTTTGGTTGGTATGAATGGAAAATCTAATGACGACAGCTAGGGGTGATATGGAGTAGGAAAACAGGACGGGGAGAACAATATTAAAAGCAAACAAGGTAATGATATTAAAATCTTTTATACATATCTTTTAACATCGATTATATAGTTCACGATCTTGTTCATCTAGGACTATTTTTTGATGGTTTTGCTGCATACATGCTTCTATCTCTAGTTTTAAGCAATCTCCTTTAGTCCTTTATATGTGCTTTGCTAATTTGAACTTAAATAAAGATGGTTGTTATTCGTTATAGCCATATATAAACCTACAAACATTGTATGCAAGTGTAGCTAATCTATGTAGGTATGTGTATTAGTGTAGGAGCAGTTAAGCTTTTATGATATCATTATATGGTTAATTAAATCACAACACTCAAATGGATTATTCAGTACATTATAAAACAATACAAATACCAGTAAAAGTGGGTTGCATTTAACGTTGGCCCGACCCGTGTTTGACCCGCTGACATTTAATAATACCCGGCCTGAACCGACCGCTCCGTTTTTCACCCTTTACTATTTTTTTGATCAATTTATGTTAGAAACATTGTTAAAATGATTTTTTACAACAACAGGTGCAGGGGAACATGCAAATTACTGATACGTAAAGTCATTGTTGGAGAGGGCTAAAGCAATCAAATGGTACATATTAAATCTTTGGGTTCATGAGGAAATCGGACGCAACGCTCCGGGCGAATAGAGCTAGGAAGGAGGAGACATTAAAGCAAAGGGTATATATTAAATCTTTTGTACATCCTTTAACATCGATTATAAGTTCGTCTTCTCATTAGACTATCTTTTGATTGGTGCAACTGCTTCTATCTTCAGTTTAAGCAATCTCCTTTAGTCCTTTATATGTGACCCGTTTTACCATTATTAACGTTTTGTTGTAAACTTTTGCAGAAAGAAGCAGGCTGATGATATTTCAAGAAATGAAGAAACCACATGAAGCATAACGTAAAGCTTTTGAAGAATAATAACAACAAAGTCTTGAAGCCAATATTTTATTTTTCATTGTTGGTGGATATAAGGGTAGTTAAAATGTTCATCGATCAAACTAAGCTCACGAACAAGCAATGACTTAGTGTTCAACTCAAATGTGCTTCTTCCATTGTTATAAGTATGTAAATGTCGGTATTTCATTTTGTTAACTTTAAGTTTCCTGAACCCCGCGCTCCTCTGCTAACCGTCCCGCAGCGGAGCGCGGGTTTACCAACTCGTTGTATAGTATTCTAAAGGATCATTACAAAAACGACCAAAACCAATGTCGTTTTAAAAATAGGCTTTTCTTGGCCCATACTTTTGGTCCAGTTTCTTCTTCCTTATTATAAGATACAAAGTCGTCTGCCTATTTGGGGCCCATACTTTTGGTCCAATTTCTTTTTCCTTATTATAAGATACAAAGTCGTCTGCCTATTTGGGGCATGTTTCATGTGGGTTATTTGCTTTTCAGTTTGGCCCACGTTTCATGGGCTACTGTTTTGGGTAAAAAAAATTCTTTTTCGTTCTTTTTTCTTGACGGTTCGGTTTCTAAACTTTTTCACAAATACCAAGTATCTACCAAGTACCAACACACATACAGTTAACACCATAAAGCAACCAACAACAATAAACGAAAACAAACAACCATTCCATCTAATAGGTACGTCATACGCAAAACAATAACACATACTACTAATACCGAAAACATCTTCTCACATACCAAAAATACCGAAAACAACTTTCGATACTAAGTTAACCCCGCGCGCTAGCAACGTACCGACTCGTTATTATTATTTATCTAACCGTAAATAGATAACATACCTGTAAACCCTCGATCTCTTCTCTTTTGTTATTATTATTATTATTATTATTTATTTAGATATCTGTATAGTGATTTGATTATGTTAGCGGCTTATATATATGATTCTGTTTTTGTTTTTTCTAGTATGTAGTTTGTGTTTTTTATTTGTTTGAGTGTTTTTTTAATTTTTTTCCATGAATCATGTTTAGTGATATTGTAAGATGTATGTTCGAATTATTGTTCTGGTATTTGTTTCATATTTTTTATGAAGTTATTGCTTAATGCGTAGTTGATTTTTTTAATAATCTTGAGTCATGTTATTTTTCTATTTTTAGTGGTGGTTCAGATTTTGGATTATGTATATTTTTTTTCCAGAGAAAAGGTGAACATATATTAACTTTCAAAAGAGGTTACAAGATATAACATGCCCAACCCATATGACAACTACAACAACATTCCTGAACTATGCTTACAGAACTAAAACCAATACAACAGTAAACTAAACAATTCTTACAGAACTAAAACCAACAAATAACATTAAAACTGATATACAAGTGATAATCACCTCAAAACTTCCAATACAAACTATCAACAGCTACAGCAATACTGACATAATGTTCACAACGCAAACATTCTCATATTATATCAACAGACACCAAATATCTCTCCTCCTCCCACACCGATAACCACAAATGGGCAACATTTTTCCACACAAGCTAATCCACATTAAGCATTCAACCAGCACCCACAATACAAAATGGGACTAGACTTGCAGGCTTCACCATGAAGGTTATAGCACCCTGACATCATCTTAGAGGGGCTATACTCAAACTGATTACATTTCCTGAGTTGAGATCTGAGATAATGCCAATCTAGCAGCTACATCCTCACTAAATAGCATAATCAAAGACCATCCCCAGGCATCATCAGCAGAGGAACACACACCCTCTAAGAGATTTCCCAACCTAACCTCCTGTAATGGTATAATGCAGAGACCAAGTATATTCATCTTTCACATCTCACTATTCTCTGCAACTTATACCATCCACCAAGCCCATATACCCTTCTCAGTGAGAAACCTACCTTATGATGAAATGAAACCTAAACCAGACTATAGTACTTCTCATGCCAATCCTTATCCTAAGGCCAACTGACATATAAAAGCATCATAGACCTTATTAGGATTCAAGTCATCAAGATACAAGGCCATTCACTGATATGGACTTTAATCATTATAGCTATCTGCACTGCAACTTGCAGGCAGAATAGGCACCAATCTGTATTCATTCCTTTTTAGGCCTCATACCTCAGCAGCTTTATCAACAGCTTTTGATTTTTTGACCCTTAAAGACATTAGCATTCCCAACCTCAATGTTTTGATTTTTTGGATTATGTATATGTTTGTGTTTTGAATCATGAATGCTGTTTAGTGTTGTTGTTTGGTGTTTATTGAGATACTTCTTATCGTTTATTATGAACGAATGTTTTTTAGTTATTAAATATGTTTTGCACATATGTTTCTACATTTATGTATGCATTTGAATCTGTTTTTGTGATAGTTTGTGTTGATTAATCTATGACAGAATTCGATGGAGCTCTTGACATGGGAATCAATTCTTTCGCGAAACGATGGATCAACGACTTTTAGCCCGAGCTTTGTTAAATGGTAATTTCTTAAGTAATTGATACTGAATCTATTCTCAAACTCTATACTATTAATTAGTACCGTTGTACTATGCCAATGATTTTGTTTTTAGTTTGTTATATATTATACACAATTACTCTTTAATGAATTTTCTAAACATCAATTTGTACCAATAGATTGGTATCACTCCCATGAATAAATATTTGGTTGTGGATTTGTTATTAAGATGTGAAAATTTAACCCATAAACTTACCTGAGCCCATATAGACTTTAGAGATTTGATTCCTAGTATTTGACCTGCTGAGCTCGTCAAATCCTCAAGTCTGAGTCTTTTAGTTGCGTTATTTGCTAGGTTTCTTTTGTGGGGTTTGACTCTTATCTTCTATAATGTATTCCTTTTTGTGTTTCGTTTTTAATGTATTCTCCGTGAGACCTGCAGAGTGTTATAGCAGACATTCGCAATCTTGGTTTGTTGTTTTTGGTGTAGAGCTAAACATCGTTGTTCGATTTTATTCTGTGGTGGGCTTTATTTTGTCTAGCCCGTGTCCTTGAGGGTTCCTTCTCTATTTTTATTCATCCTATTATACTGTTTGACACTCATAGAACCCAGAGGAGCAGTTTTATTTTTTCTGTTATTGTACTTGTTGATAGTTTATGTTTTGAGAAAGAGATTAGCTTTTATGTGGAATAGGTGTTAGTAGCTCTCGTTCACCAAGTGGTGGAGATGTCTGACGTAGTTTGTATGCTTGCTTTTTCAGGCTACTCGCCTTTGTGTCTGCGCCTGAGTCTTCTGGGAATGTTTGCAAGTAAACTGTGTATTGGGTAGTAGATGTTTTGTATCGTATCAGCCTTTAGATGATAGAGATTAGAGTGATAGGATGATTATTGTGAAAAGAGGCATTGTTAGTCGCACTTTTGAGGGATGGATTTTAAGGTTTTGGTTCTGTTTAATTATTCTCTGCACAGAGTACACATCATCTTGGTTTTTATTTAGTATAACACGAATTAATCTGTGTGGCTTTTTTAGCTTTTGGTTTCTATTATTCATATTACATTTGACCACAACAACAGTTATATCTATACCTATATTGAAAATAGCTTTTAATAATTATACCGACCCCATGGCGAATACTAGATGCTTGTTTTCAGGCTACCATACCCATTCAGATTCCTCAAATCTATTAAATTTTCTACCTATATAGAAGATGAGTTAATATTAACTTTGCTTTATTAATTAATTTTTGTTCTTATATTTATGTTATACATAAGCGCTATTTACATATCAAAAACTGGTATCTTTTATGATCAGCACCTTGGATATTTTTATTTGCACCGTTTTCTTTTTGATATTATACCATCTTGTGCAAGTTTTATCATGTTTTGATGTGTTTATATGCAGTTGACTTGAAGACTTTTAAAGCAAAGCTGTTGCAAGAAAACATCTTTGTTTGGAATGATGCTAAGTATGGACCAGTAAGGATTCATGGGGGTGATTATCAAATTAATATTGTTATCAAGGATTTTCGGAACTTATTTTACCGGGGTCATCCCCTTTACCCGATAAACAAGGATATTCAGAAGTATTATGTTGTGCAAGGCACTGATTCGTTTGAAGCTGTTAACCGTATGATTGAGGAGGATCTTAAGCTGTCTCCTGGATGTTACCAACTAAACAAGGATATTTTACCGGGGTCATCCCCTTTACCCGATAAACAAGGATATTCAGAAGTATTATGTTGTGCAAGGCACTGATTCGTTTGAAGCTGTTAACCGTATGATTGAGGAGGATCTTAAGCTGTCTCCTGGATGTTACCAACTAACCTACAATTATCTTAACAAACCATTATGCGTCAAAACAGATCGTGATTGGCACTATGTGGCTTTGGCTTCCAGTTTTACAGGTTATATTGTGCCTTTGAAATTGGAGGTCTTTCCACCCAGCCAGACTGCTGATGAGGATGAATGTGATGAGGATGCTCGTGTTGAGGATTTTTATGATTTTGATGGTTTTGCTGATTATGTGCAGAATAATTGGGTTGAGGATGCTTGTGATGATGTATCTGGGGTATGAATGTTTTTTAGTTATTAAATATGCTTTGTACATATGTTTGTACATTTATGTATATATGTGAATCTGTTTTGTAAGCTGTGATAGTTTGTGTTTATTAATTTCTGACAGGAATCGATGGACCTCACTACAAAGGAATCAATTATTTCGCTAAACAATGGATCAACGACTTTTGAGCAAGCTCGAGCTTTTATAAATGGTAATTTTTCAAGTAATTAATGTCAAACTCTATGCAATTAATTAGTACTACTGTAGCATGCCAACGTTTTTGTTTTATCTGTTGTATTTTATACACAATAACTCTGAATTTTCTAAACATGAATTTGTACCAATAGAGTGGTATCACTCTCATGAATAAATACGTGGTTGTGGATTTGTTATTAAGATGTGGAAATGTAACTCATAAACTTACCTGAGCCCATAGGTTTAGAGATCTGATTCATGGTACTCATCTCTAGTTTCCATTTTTTCTATCTTTTATGATCAGCACCATGGATAATTTTATTTGCACCGTTTTCTTATTGATCTTATACTATCTTGTGCAAGTTTTATCATGTTTTGATATGTTTATATGCAGTTGTCTTGAAGACTTTTAAAGCAAAGCTGTTGCAAGAAGAAATCTTTGTTTGGAATGATGCTAAGTACGGACCAGTAAGGATTCATGGGGGTGATTATCAAATTACTATTATTATCAAGGATATTCAGAAGTATTATGCTGCGCAAGGCACTGATTCGTTTAAGGATATTCAGAAGTATTATGTTGTGCAAGGCACTGATTCGTTTGAATTTGTTAACCGTATGATTGAGAGGGATCTTAAGGAGGATCTTATGCTGTCTCCTGGATGTTACCAACTAACCTGCAATTATCTTAACAAATCATTAGGCAAAGATCGATCGATCAAAACAGATCGTGGTTGGCACAATGTGGTTTTGGCTTCCAGTTTTACAGGTTATATTGTGCATTTGAAATTGGAGGTCTTTCCATCCAGCTAGACTGCTGATGAGCGCTGAAGCGAGATTGAATGTTGTTTTTAACACCTGGGTTTTGATGTGGTTCCTTTTGTGCATGGTTCATGTTTATTAACCTTTTTAGTTTCCATGTTCCTTATTTTTGGCTATACTGCTCGGTGTTATGACTTTGTTGATAAATAGCCGCTATAGCGCCCTTTTTGCTGCGCCATTGCCGTATTTTTGTCATTCATCATTACTATGTGTTCAATCTTAGAAATATTATTTTTGGAAATATTTCATTAGTTAGTTGACAAGTTTTGTAAACATACTTTACGTTTATTCCAATACGCTCTAGTATATTTGCCCCGAGTTGACTTGCTAATTTCTAAAACATGTGGGAAACGATAAAACCGTATTAAAGGAGGAAACTTTTATATTTGGACCACAAAAACTAAATGCACCTTAGATTTGAACACAAAACTTTCATGTTATCTTGATGTTATCCGATCATATGCACAATCAATATTGTTGTTGCAACTATCGAACTTTTGTTGCATTCAGATGTACAAACACAAGCACGTTACCATGAATACAAATCTTTGAAGTATACCATACGGTATTAAAAAAAAAAGGCTAATAACATTCGAAAGCAACTTCAAATCAAGAAACCAACAAAAGCGTGTAGAAGCAAAAAGAACAAAAAAGTGAAAGAAAAAAAACTAGCTAAAGCAAAGCACCTTCAATATTTATCAACATAATCCACTTCAAAGTGCTTACAAATATAACACAAACCCATTTCACATCTCAGCTTAATCTAAAATGGGTATTTGTTGGTCTTTGCTAAAACCTCGTCGAAGCCACGAAATCCCCATTTCATCCCCGTCGCCTACTCATACTATTCCTAATGATCGTTTCAACGATCAAGAAAGAACATACTATCCTATACCCAGTAACTTCGACCCACGAAAAACCATAACAAACCTAGATGATGGGGCCATTTTAGGAAAAGAGTACGTTGATCTAAGACAAATTTACCATATTGGTAAAGAATTAGGGAGAGGCCAATTTGGGGTAACGTATCTTTGCACCGAAAAGGCCACAGGAACAAAATATGCATGCAAATCGATATCTAAGCGTAAGCTTGTGACAAAAAAGGATATGGAGGATGTAAGGAGGGAGATATTGATGCTGCAACATTTAACGGGGCAACCGAATATAGTGGAGTTTAGAGGGGCTTATGAAGACGAAACAAGTGTGCATCTGGTGATGGAGTTATGTAGTGGTGGTGAGCTTTTCGATAGGATAACGAAACAAGGGAGTTATTCGGAGAAAGAAGCAGCAAAGATTGCTAGACAGATTGTGAACGTGGTGCATGTTTGTCATTTCATGGGAGTTATGCATAGAGACTTGAAGCCTGAAAATTTCTTAATGGTTAGTCAAGATGATGATTCTCCAGTCAAGGCCACTGACTTTGGCCTTTCTGTCTTCATTGAAGAAGGTTAGTATTACATTAATATCTTGTTTACGAACCCTAAACTGTGTCGTCTTTTTTATTAGCAAAAATATAGTGGAGTTTAGAGGGGCTTATGAAGACAAAAACCTTGTTTCTATAGTTTAAAATGATCAACATCTTTGTTTTAGTTTCTGTGTCTAAGCATTCTTTTATCGGTTTAATTAGCAAGATTGACCTAGTCACCCCACTCGTAATATAGAGTTACTGACTTACTGGGTGAATATTGTACAGAACATTACTGACTTACTGAAGAAATATTTGTACTTTTGCTAGAACTTGTAGTTAAATAAAGGTTGTAGTTTGTATGTAAGTATGTAACTAACGAAGTATATATTTCAGCTTAAGAAATGCACATTGCAAAAGTATTTGTTTTCTACTATACCTTCCTTTTGGCTCACGTAAGGGATTGTTGGTTTTACATGTAATTAGATATTTTGTGTCCAAAATGCTTAATCCCATAGGTACTCGTTACAATGAAGTACATGAGATGTAATTAACTACTACTTTTCTTGGTTAATAGATTTAGAAAGATTTGATGTACTCTTTCCGTTCCAAATTAATAGTCCTTATTTTCTATTTCTGGTGGTTGTACAAAAGATAACATAAGGGTAAAACTATCTGTAAAATGTAGAAAAGGAAGACGAGTATCAAAGAAGTTATTGGAGTAGTTGATAGACAACGAAATGACTAGCTAGTAAAAACGTGTAACCCACATTGGGTCAACAAGTCAATGGTGAAATGACAGGTCAAGCAACTTTTGTTTTGATCCCCTTGAAAGTCTTTCAATATGCCTTATACATCCACATCACACATATCATCATGTTCATGTGAACTTTGGACCTTAACAATTTGCAATCATGCACAAATTGAATTAACCCCACAAAGTTAAAGAATGCACACTAAGTAATCATATAAGCATAATGTATTAAGATTAATCATCAATCTTAGGAGTATTTGATTATGTCGATATAGACAAATTATGATGTTATGTGTATTTATAAGGATATGTCCCAACAACTTGGAACTATACCTTTCAGGCTTTAACATACTGTTTTCGCTCGATTAGAAGACACATTCAGCATAGTTTATTGGTTATGCACTTAGTTAATCAGGGTTATATATATTATCTGGTGTTTAAACCGTGAAGTTGTCTTGATTTTTGATTTGTCGTGTTTATGTATGGATTATGATCATGAGTAAATGATTATGTTAATAATAGATGAGAAGAGAAGAGCCTCATTATGTGGCATTTTGATGTTTTGAAATATGCCATCTCACGCGTGTTTACTCTTTTAGGAAAAGTTTATAAGGAGATTGTTGGAAGTGCATATTATGTGGCACCAGAGGTGTTACGACGACGTTATGGGAAGGAGATAGACGTATGGAGTGCTGGTGTTATTCTGTACATTCTTCTTAGCGGTGTCCCTCCATTCTGGGGAGGTCGAACCTATAACTCCTTTCGTTTCAAATACTATCATTTGACTTTCATGTTCAGTTATATAGTTCTTCAAATTCAAAATCAAAATAGATTTACAACGCATGGATAAGGATTACTGACTCAAACAACGAATGCATTACAAGTTTTGATATTCTCAAAAAAATTCTAAAATTCTTCAACAAATTATTTGAGTTTTTGTAAAACTAACAGTGGAATGTTTGACTTGAAAAGTCAAAGTTTGCCTTTGTTTTTCAGTTATGAAACTAAATTGTATGATAATTGTTTTAGAGACCGAAAAAGCCATATTTGAAGAAATATTAGATGGCAATCTTGACCTTCAAAGCCCTCCGTGGCCGTCTATATCTGCTGGTGCCAAGGATTTAATCTCAAAGATGTTGACCAGAAATCCTAAGAACCGAATTACTGCTGATAAAGCCCTTGGTTAGTTCACCTAAAAAATTCTATTACTACAAATGTTTACCACGAAACAAAGAATAAAATGAATTCTTATTTTACAAATGAATGATAACACATATTTCAGAACACCCATGGCTAAAAGAAGGCGGCGAAGCATCAGAAAAACCTATGGATAGTGCAGTATTGACTCGAATGAAGCAATTTAGAGCAATGAACAAGCTGAAAAAGCTCGCATTAAAGGTATGCTTCCTAAGTTTCATTTTAGTTCATCTTGATTAAGGAAAAAGGAACTTTGCATATTGTAAGTGGCAGCATGGTTTTGCTATCATAGCCGACTGACATTTGATCATTAACCTCATTGATATCTGGTTTAAAAGTGATCTTCAACATATTTGATAATATTATAAGAACTATTCATGTTTTAGGTTATCGCAGAAAACTTAGAATCGACAGAAGAAATAAAGGGATTGAAACAAATGTTCAACAATATGGACACCGATGGAAGTGGTTCCATAACCTACGAAGAACTTAAAACAGGACTAACAAAGCTTGGCTCCAGGCTCGCTGAATCAGAAATACAACAACTCATGGAAGCTGTAAGTTCTTAATTGCTTACTCACTTTGACTTCTCCCAATTCATTATGATATCGTCTAAATTTCACTTTTAGAACCAACATTTACCATTGCATCTGGTATTCATTAAAATCTTTAACTATATTGGTTGCAACGAATTATAAAAGTAATATCAAAATTGAAGTTAAAAGCCAGTTCATTTGACCTGAAAAGTCAAACATAGCTAAAATTGCTTGTGATCCCTCATACTAGGCTGATGTTGATAAAAATGGAACAATCGACTACATAGAGTTCATCACTGCTACAATGCATCGACACAAACTCGACAGGGAAGAGAACTTATACAAAGCCTTCCAATTCTTCGACAAAGATAACAGCGGGTTTGTTTACACAAGTCTTTTTTTGATCATTAGAAATCTTTTAACAGTTTGTTTCATGACATTAGTATTGTTACAGATTTATCACTAGAGATGAGCTGAAACATTCTATGACTCAGTACGGAATGGGAGATGAAGAAACCATTGACGAGGTCCTTGATGACGTAGATACCGATAAGGTTAGTAACAATGATAAACTCAAAAACTTGCACACAATGCACATAGCCATCAAACTAAATACATGTAGCTTTTTTCAGTATATATTGTATTTTGAGTATTGCGACTTGGGTTATGGCAGGATGGGAAGATCAACTACGACGAGTTCGTGACAATGATGAGAAAAGGAACAGTTGAAACAGGTGAACATGTCATAACACAAGAACTTGATTTGTAGTGTTATTAATAAGAAGTCACTCCTAAAGAGCTATTGTGGTTGAGTGAGTGTTGTGTGATAAATAAAGTGCCAAGGGTTAAAAAAATATTTTACCCTTTGTGCTGTGTGTATAAATAGTTATCTCTTTTGGATTTTGCTTCATGCAAAGAGCAAATGTAAAAAATGTCCCAGGTGTGTTGATGGGTATATTTGATGCTTTCTTGTAGCTTTAAGCATAAAAAAGATATGCATTATCGTTTCATCACCTGGCAGTGTAATTTCATCTATTCGAGTACCCTTTTTTTCTCTTGAATAACAATCCTTTGAACTCTCGCAAGTAATATATCTTTAAATCATATCAAGTTTTTTTTTCTTACCGTGGTTATAGGCACATAAAACTATGCATCGGTATCTTGCTCGATAAACGATCAAACTTTAAAACCATCCTTATATTGTTCTCAGTTCTCTTTAACAACCCGACCCTTTAGTTATTACTTGGTAGGTTTTTAGCTTTAAAAAGGACAAGCTTATGTTGTTTTGAACACAAACCGGTTGTAGATGCTCGTGTTACATGACCATCAATATTTCACCAATGTACATACACCTTTTGAATTTTCAGTTCTATATAAAGTTTTCTCCACAATCAATCAATACAAATGTTAACTCTAAAAACAATTGTTTCCTTTTTTGTAGTTCCAAAGAAAAAAAGAGCATTTGCAGTTTCATATGGGTTGAACTCAGTTTTCACTCGAAGGAAAATCACTTGGAAGTTGATGGGTTGTATAATTGTGCTTTTAAGCTTTTGTGTACATGGCTATGTTAACAAGCAGTAGAATTTCATCTATAAAGATGCTATTTTTTTCAGTTAAAAATAGTTGATAATTCTTATCACGCTAGTGAATAACAACAATAACAAGGTTTCGCACTAGTGAATAACAAGATGATAAACTAAGTCAGCCCGCAGTCCCCCTATTTTTTTTTTAACATATAGGAAATACAACATAAAACGAAAAAAATACCAAAGTAGTCGTGACGACAAAACGGTTTGCTGTTTAATTTTAAACATAATAGGAAAATACATACAAGTAAACAAATAACTAAATAAAACTAGTAGTAGTGTATTGTCCGTCGTCCCGTGTACATAGACCCTCCCAGCCCATCATGGGGTTTTCGTTAATCTTCTGCCATACCACTGCTCAACCATATAAATGCACAGAGGTGGTTCTTACAAAAGAGCCCGTCGTACTAGGAGCATTCTAACGCAAATTTCATGATCGGTTAGTTGAGTGCTTTCATTCAGTTGCACTCGTCATTAAAGACTACCTTCTCCAACGTACCAAAAGGGCATTTCAAGTGGATGTTGTGTGCTGTCTACGCACATAGAGCGTCCTAAGTGAGTCTATAAAACACACATACACCATCTCTAAAGACTCTGCAGTTTAGTCCTGTTCTTCGGATGACAAAAACCAACCGCACTTGTTGAAGAAATGGCGATTCAGATGCTACCGAAGAAGCTTGGAACACTTAATATATCCCAGGGCCATGCGGGTGATAGAACAGAAACTGATTTTTCCTTTGTTTTCCAAAACCACCCCAATACATCTAAGATTCCAAAGTCCTATGGGCTGAGTACCTCTCACTAAATCTGTTTTGATATATTTGCTCATACTCAATGACATTATAGGATCACCCCTTGCCTTCTTTTGTTTATGTGGGTTTTAAACCTGAGTACCATACGAGATGAAAGGATCACGACTCTTTTTGGGATGAAGAACCCACAGCAGTTGTTGATAGATCTGGTGACTACCATATTCGTATAATACTATTATACAATCCTTAGGAAATATTCAAGAAAATAATCTACTTACCTAGTTGCAAACCCATCATCTGCAAAACTCCAAGTCCCTACTTATATTTTTCAATCAATAGTCTAAACCACAGATACATTAAAACATGGATTTAAAGCGGCTGCACAAGTAATTATTGGTGGCATTTTTCAAAAAATTCTCCTAAGTTTTCTCTTCATGTCGGTTTAACCATACTGAACAACACCCACCCCCCCCCCCTCCAAGTTTCTAAATCAGATAATTTACAGACTTATGAAAAAAAATCTGTTGCATAAACCAAGGAGATGTAAGGGTTATTAAACCCTAACCCCCGACAAAACAAACCGTAGCTTGAAACACCTCAGTAATGGGTTTAACATTTCAATAAGTCCCTCAATATTCAATCCGGGAATTTTTTTAAACTTCTACCATTCTCTTGCTGACCAAAATGTCTATGAAAAAATGGACTCAACGTTATTTTCTGATTTCAAGACCCCTTTCGAACGATTTCAAACAGTGGAGTTCCATCGTGTTTCATGTCCCAATTTTGGCCGAATAACAAGTTTTTCTGCATCGTGACAAAATATAATATACCGTCTAAGATTTTTCTCACCAGATTTGAAAAATCTTTTAACAATTTTTTGAAAGCCTCTTTCATTAGATTAACTATGGGACCTTTAAACCACTTGCACAACCAAGTTAATTATGTGATCAACACAACGACTATGATAAAAATCTACCCCCCATTGGTGGGTTTGTATTTTAATAACTTAGTTTTATTCATAGGCCGATGTGTTTGCCTCAGCATATGTCCAAATTAATTGAAAAAAAATTATCTTTGCAAACCTTAAACGACAAAGACTTTTTCTAACAAATATTCAAAGTTTTTAACCCGGTGTGCTCAATACGAAAACGTCTTCGAACAGAAATGAACCCCGCTTCATCATCTGCCAAGGACTAGGTTCAATCCAATGAGCTGTAAACACACATGTAAAGAACCAGGGCATGAATTCATAGAGGAGCGGTAGACCATAAGTCCGTTGTTAGGTTGACCATAGTATTTAGGTTATCAAAACCATCAATTGTTGCTTGTTTAGAGCCGCTACCCATAATTTCATAGCATCACGTTTAAGGGTAGAACGCCTTGATCATGATGTAGCGCGGTTGCATATTGTACTTGAACACTCTCGTTGTCTGTTCGTTTCTCAGTGTTAAATGGAAACCCTCTTTGAATTCAACCAAACCAGCAAATTGTTCACAGAGTAGATAATCAACCGGATTGTACATGGAAAACTTGCCATCTCTTGACTCGCCCATCGTTCGTTTGCCCCGCTTCAGGGATCTATTCCTGCTGAGTGCCTGAGTAAATCTCATGAGGATGACTAATATGATCTCAAACGTCGTATATGGAACCAACCTCAAATAAATTGAAAGCAGAACTTGCATAGTGCATATTTTAATGACCGCGTACTATAATGCAACCGATGTTTAGTCTTTCCAAAACTTCTGGATTTTCGACTGGTTCTGTAAGATTTCACACGGATTTGCAGTGCCTTGATAACCATCTCCCGAAGTAAAAGCTGAGCCAGAGGCGGATTCACTTGCCATTGAGTGGATATGTTATTTTATTTGTTCTTAAGAAAGATATTATGAAGGAATATAGTATGTGATAATAGTTGTAATATAACAACCTTATTAAATAATAAGAATAAAATCTGCTATTCTATCCAGTTAACCACAAGAAAATCTATATGGATAAGAAAATCTGATAAAGTAAAATTCCCGGGAACCCACTTTTAATCCAAAAAAAAATCGTTCCGGTTCCAAACCGGTTCCAAAACAGTTCGACAGAACCGGTTCCAAAAACCGGTAGTCAAACCGGCCTAAACCCAAAAATGTCGAACCGGTTTCCAAACATCGCCGTTTGACCAGGAACCGAACCGGTTCGGGTCAAAACCGGTTTTGACCGGTTCGGTTTCCCTCGGGTTCAAACCGGTTCCGGTTTGAAAACCGGTTTTTTTGCCCACCTCTAGTTTTCACTCGAAGGAAAATCACTTGGAAGTTGATGGGTTGTATAATTGTGCTTTTAAGCTTTTGTGTACATGGCTATGTTAACAAGCAGTAGAATTTCATCTATAAAGATGCTATTTTTTTCAGTTAAAAATAGTTGATAATTCTTATCACGCTAGTGAATAACAACAATAACAAGGTTTCGCACTAGTGAATAACAAGATGATAAACTAAGTCAGCCCGCAGTCCCCCTAAGGCTTTGACAGTTCATAAGCTCAAATCAGATGGACAAAACTAGCTAGCTAAACTTAACCCATGCTCATCATAAGAACACAAAAAAATAACAAATTAATGCAAATAAGTACAATATTGAGAAAGACAGTGCTAAATGTGATAATAGTTCTCAATCTTGTAACTCATGCAAAAAGATTCCTACATGGCTTTTAAATTAATGTTTGTGGTCAAAAGTAGGTTACATACCATATTTAGTTATACATCTAAATAACAGTTAAGGTAAAGCCATGAGCATTAAGAGCAGAGACTATAAATAGAAAATTAAGGCATCAATAAGATGTACAAAGACACAAACCTAAATTGGTTGACACAGGTGACAACGGTATTATTTGCAAGTACAAACTTACATTGTGCTGTTCTGATAAGTTATCTACCAGATCAACAAAGCCTTTCGACATCATCTTCCGTATTCAATATCTACTTTTTTGAATGCGATTGCTCTCTGTCATGAATATCAAAATAGCAACCCTTCAACTGATGACCAAAGGATCTTGGTGTATCAGGAAGTGCTTCATCATTCAGCAAACTAGTTAGTGTTTCAAACTAAGTGCATGATGTCTAACTAATGATCACCTCCAAGCATCTCAGAAGCCGAAAATCCATCACAATAGCATACACACTAACCTACAAAACAATATTATGAAAACACATTGATCAATGCACAAAAAGAAAAAAAAGAAAAAAAAAATTTGATCAATGCAATAAGTGGTTCAATTATGCGGGTCCAATAAAAAACATCAACTATATAAAAGTAGCAATCTTACATCATGGTGACATCAAATCATCTTCCAGGCACGATCCTGTAGTTGAGAACAAGGTCCTCAGACTTTTTCCATATATAAGTACGGACAGTGGCTAAGCTCATGTCAGGTGTCAAGACCTACATAACATTAATGAACAGGCTTGTGCATTAACATAAGGAATTGATAACATTTAAGCATGTAGTTTTAATCGTTGGTTGTCTTTATGAAAAAATATGAATAGTTCTGTGGTCTCCTTATCACTTGTCGCCTCAATAAACTTACCTGATTATTGCATAGGACTTCTATGGAGGGCTTGAGTTTTTGCCAAGGTTTCAGTCCAGATCTAAAAGACCCATCTCCTCCTATAGTTGATTGCTGCAGTTGCCCTCCAGATAGCCCAGGCGCAAAAGTTCCATCAATCAAGCTATCCAGTGGTTTGTCAAGAACCAACTTTTCCACAACATAATTAACAACCTAGCAAAACATATTCAGAAAAAGATAAGTTATGTGCATATCATTTTTGTGCACCGTGCTTCATAACTGTTTAGCTCCATATATCCAATATAACAGTTCCTACTTACACATGTACCTTGTGTATTCTTAAAATGCGAGGTGCGCTAAGCTTCCCTTGGGTCACGGTCTGGGCAGTTGAACCTTCATATGGTTGTAAATAGAAACTGCACCTGAAAATTTTGACATTTTTATTAGTTATACAAAAAGTAATATACTTCCCGCCCTTCTTATCAGCTATTTATTGATAACACAAAAATATATCACAAAGAAGAAGAGATTTACTTGGTATGTTCCCTTGGGGGCATTCGATTATGCAAAATGCAATCTAAAACCCACCAAGGTAAGTCCCTCTCGTCTTCGGTTCCATCCATTTCAGTAGTTTTCTTCCTCCATTGGCCATTATGGGAACCCTCGGTAATAATGGAAGGAGGTGTAACAGTTGAGAACTCAAATGGGGGATATACTGCACAATCATTTTCCGCATTACCATCTGCCTCAACTTTAGAAAGTGTAATACTCCTAGTAGAGATATCCCTGCCAGAAGGTATTTCTCCATTCACCAAAGGTTGGGACCCGGGTTTATGCTTTTTCTTAGACAGCCAATGAGCCAATAGTCCTTTGAGGGTTTCTCGTGCCAAATTAATCTGTTCAAAATTTTGTTAATTTCATATAAATCTTCAGTATATACTTTTACCTACATAATTCTAAACCCAATAAATCAAAAATTGCCCCATGTGATGATTTCATGTATGAGCAAAGGTACCAGAAATTACAAAAATTGTGCATACCTTGTCATCCTCTGCTTTCTCAGTGATGTTAAGATCAGCAGAATACATCTCTGCTGAAAAGCACTGTGGGGTATCCAAATGCACAGACAAGTTCCCGAGCTTACTATCTACAGAGAACCAAGCAGGAATGCTTACCTGGAGAGTAATAAAGTCAACAAGAAGTTGCAAAAAATGTGGTAACTGTTAGTTCCTATAGTTAGCTAGTAATACCTACCATCTCAAACAGTTCTTCCTTCTTCTTTTCAAATGAAACGGGTCCATAGTTTTGAATCACAACACCTCTAGTAATCTCCCAAAGCTTCACAGAACCAGCATTATCCTATCAAAGACACATTTCAAACCATGTCAAATTTTTAAGCACACAACCCTCCTAAACCATTTTATCTCAAAATTTAGAATATTATTGTAGCAATATTTTTCTTGTAATCATAATTTATAAATCGACTGTTTTTGGTAAAAACAATGACTAAAACATGTTTGTGGGTCGGCCCAATCTTTAGTACTGAGAAATGACTCCTTACAACTCGAATTCGTCTCGATTACCTAACCCACCCATCTGGCTACCTCTGCACCAGTTCACCATGTTCACCCAAAAGAATGAAGAACCACAGAAGGTGACAGTGCCCATTTAAAATTAATCTATCACAAAAGTACAATGAGAGAATATTTGAATGTTACCTTAGTTAGAACATGTCTTCTATTGTTCATAATTTCACACTGCACTATTCCTGGGATTCCATCAATACTCAAGGTTGGCTCTTTATACACAGGAACCTATATTTCATTAGATCAGTGAGTTTGTAAAAGAGACAAATAGAAGGTAATTCCGTAATCAAGAAAAGAATCGATTCTTTTTTGGAAGAAAGAAAAAGATCAACTGAAAAGAGAAAAGTATATATATTCAACTCACAGGAGTAGATCCTTCCAAGGATGCCCTAGCCCTTGAAAACGACAAATTTCCAGCCAGGAAAGAACCGCCTCTATGGAACACCTTCTGAGGGTTTCGTCCTTCGGCAGGCCATCTATGCACAGAAGAATCGGTTGTTGCAACCCATATATCATCACCCTGCACTGCTAGTTTCTGAATTGGATGTTCCGCTGTGCAGAGTAATATACTCTCCCTTGTTGCAAGGTCTGTTAAGTACAACTACAAGCAGACAACATACACATACTAGTAAAGTCGGCTGCAAAGACTCACCTAATAAACCTACGAAACATATTATAAGGGCTTACCGATAGATCTCTTCCACCGCTATAGACATGGCTGAACGTTGGAGTGCTAGCAAGTGCCCAAACAGAATCTGTATGAACAGCATATGAGTGCACACACCGCTGCTGCCCAAGATCCCATAATCTATAAACAGCAGAAAATTCAGTATCATGTTTATCCGCGAAGCAAAAAATTACCACAAAAGAAAGCATTACTTCAATGCTAGAGCGTCTACCTGATCATGGAATCAGAAGATCCTGATAAACAGAATCTGCATCAATGAAATTAAAGAGTCATGAAAAAACGCAATAATCAAACAGTATAAGCTTGTTGATTAATGATCTAAATAGATGAGTTTAAAATGTATGTGCTGCATGAAAACAACAAACACCAAAACTAGCTTCAAAAAAACTATGTTGTTCTAGCCTTCCATATTCTTTTATGAAGTTACATTAATCCCTAAACTAAAAATCGAGCAGCAGAACTTCTAGTAGGTCACAATACTATAATTTACTGCAGAAGACAAAGGGAGCCATCATTGTTCATATAGCAACATTTGCATGTGATAGAAAATGTTCAACCAGCTATATGACCATTAAAGTTTTGACCATTATTACCAAACATATGATATACAGCTGAACAAACCTTCCCGTAGAGTCAAGAAGCAAAGCCCTAATATTATCTGTATGCCCTCGAAGCTTCATCATCTTTGAACCAGTTCTTGAATCCCAAACACGTATAGCCTACATCAAATCAAAGATTCTAAGATATTAACTCCATAATTATGATTGCAATACATGGCTACATTCTCCCAAAGATAAGAACTAAGCCAGAATTACCTTCTCTGTTCCACCAGAAACCAGAAGAGTTCCAGTTTCATTCATTGCTAACGCATACACCGACTCTTTATGTCCTTTGGCAGCAATAGGAACATATCCCTGGGGTACATTTGCTTGCAAAGAAATGCTGTTGCTAGAGCTGATAGTACGTAGGCTAGTAACTGGCACTGAACTTCCCGAACCATTGGTGGCACTTGAGCGATCATCGTCAGCTGCCTCGCTGGATTTGTTGAGCGGAGCAAGTGCGGCTTCAAGATCCCAAAGAAACACCTCACCACCCATCCCACCAGAGGCGACAATATTGCTCTACGAATCATAAGCACACAAGAAGATGATGCATTTTCAATAGATGTATAAAAACTGTTTTAAGAATATATTTGCTAGAAACTTACGTTTCTTTCTGCTGCAGCAAGACAGGTTGCATAATCTGAGTGTTGACGAAAAGTCCTTGTGCAAGTTCCATTGGATAAGGAATCCCATGTCTGGTCATACAAAGAGATCCCAATATTTAGTTCAAATTTGTGTAAGTACTGATGTATTGATTAAAAAAATTTGATCTAACGCTGAAGTCAAACCTTGATGGTAGTATCCGAGGAGCAGGATACAAGGGTATTCCCTCCTGCAAGAACCGCATCATTCACCTGTACACTCCAACGCATTCTTACATTAATTCTATATCCACTTGTAGGTAACCAGAAGTAGAAATATTGAAGCCACAATGATCAGTTTTTAGTGTTGGATATACAGAATCGACTTCTGAAGTTCTGATTCTTCGATTATTTTTGTCACATTATCAGTTTCATATCGCCAGCAACAAACGTTCATGACAAAAAACAATGTACCTGTTCTCCCTTTTTAACCTACTTTGAAAGGGTTTGACTCATCTAGTCCATAAACAAAACCTTATCTCTTTGATAAATGTCCTTTTTGGTCCTTCTTTATACATGTGGTATCTTTACATAATCAAATTTGCCACTCAAACAATTATTTATTACCAACTTGAAACAGCAGAAGCACATCAAAATGCTACTTTCCACAACCCATTTTTTAAATCTGGTTATCTATGTGTGATTATTAGTTGGTATATAATCAGTCTTAAAAAGCAAACAAAAAACTATATTGCACAATTACTTATCATATTCCTTGCATCAGGAGGCTCAGATTTCAAATTCTCATTCTAAAGACCATTAAGAACAAGTTTTCAAGTGAAAACAATGATGGGTGGTAAATCTACTAGGAATGAAGAAACATACCCAGTCAACATGAGACTCAAAGGTGGCTGAGCAGGTGGCATCCTCCTCGCTCAATTCCCATCTCTTTAATGTACCATCACGGCTCCCAGTGAAGAGGTAACTTGAGTTATCTGGTTGTGAAGGCTTTAATACTGCCAAACAGTTCACCCCTGCACAATGCTGCAAAGGAAGAAGTGTCTCGAATATTTTACTATAAACTATAAACTATACCAAAACTCAAAATTTAGAGTTTATATCTATGTCTATATAATTCCTGGGGCATGTGTGACCAATATTTCTCATAAAGTTTCTAAGTATGTGATCGCTTCTAGAAGTTTGCATCGATCATCTTGTGCCTACTTTGTTTTTCAAATATCCGCAAAGCCTCGCCACAAGGTGAAAACCAGTAGATGAAAACCTTTTCCACTTGCATATTTGACCAGCAGAATATTGAATATAAGAGTAGACATTAGGGGAACGACAGCCAGTTAACTGATTACAGTGCCTTGTTTCTTATTGCTTTTTGATAAAAGGCGGTTTTAAATGCCAATCAACTACTATTTGATCATAACATTATTGTAAACCTATGGACCCGTCCTCCATAAACCTATAAACATCTTATCTTTGTTAATAAAACCCTCAAGATTGATTACATCTTCTATATACAGTTTTTGAATCGGCATAATACAAGAATGTCTGGTTAAAGAGCATATCAGAAGGTTTCTGTCACACCAACAAGCAAAAGAAATGACACTGAATTACTAAAAAGATCTTCAAAGTTCAAACATGTTAAAACAAGAACTTAATTAGATACAAAAGTTTTGTCCCTAGTTTGGGTAAACCAGAATGATGTTTAAACAGATATAAACATGGGCCAATCAGCTAAGCAAACCAATACTAACCTTTTTGTCATCAGCATCATTCAATACATAACTAAATCTCTTCTCTTTACGTGGACGGACTGAATTGGATGCACTGCCTGCAATACCCACACGGTGCATTGCAGAAATTTCTGAAGCAAAGAAACTCAAGGTATAAGTCTTTACACTGAATCCTCTAATAGCATTTACAATTAAATACATTGCATTCTTATATTATTGTGACAAACAATACTCTGGGCAAAAATATGCAACTTTCTTCCTAGGTGTTTAATAACAAAAACATAACTGCCTCACATCGTTATTCAAATTACGACATCCTACATCCCTACTATCCCAACTCCGAACACATATATGTTTAATTAAAAAATTTAAGCCAGCAATAAAACAAATAATGTACAAACTGAACTTATTATGTGTAAACGGTACATAAAATTAATTATAATTTTTTAGCAATAAAAAGGCGAATGGCACCGATGGTATCATATATGTTGTATCCTTATGAGGTTTTCAAATGGTGTATACCAAGAGGATACAGAATTTTCGGCCTCTATCCCATCATTACACTGAATATGAATGGGGTTCAAAATATTTACACTTACATCTGCCTCACCGCCAGTTTATGATACCGATGTCACATAATATCCTCAATCCCGTACATTGTTATTTGGCAAAAGTTTTTAGTTTATACATTACTGAGGTTACTAGGTGAGAACGATAGAGCCTTAAAAATGTTTACAATTATTATATCATCGATTTTACATTCCTCTTTAATTCTAGATATGGCATCTTATCTATTATAGAACCTACCATGCATCCCCAAAATACCATCACATAAAAACCTTGAACTTTAGTCTCTTAAGGTTATCACTTGTCTACTTAGTTTTTTATAAAACTTGCAAGACTGACCTTTAATATCCAGAATAATTGTTATCTAACTCATGTAACTAACAATGTAATCTCAACTACCAATACATATTACAGTTTCTTCAGTGAGCTTTCTTTCCCCTACACTGATCCAATAAAGTGCCACGCCGATATTGTTTATTCATCGCCACAATCAAACATCAACGTGGCACGTCACTAGAAGCATGGCAATAACTAAAAAGCCAGCATGTCACTTAGAAATAAGTGACTACCAACCCTTGCACACATATACGAATACCCAAAATACCCTCCGGTTTTGTAGGAATTTGGAGGGTGGGGGGTCTCCACATGGGAGTAAACGCGTTCAAATGAAGTTTCAAAGTGTCGCCCCAAGTAACTATAAAACATCACAAATATGTGTTTAGTAATTTTCTTGGATAAGTAGATAACTTAATTTTTGTGAGTATTCTTATTGAGAAAAACTAACTTCAACTCGATTACTGTTTTCATAGTTTTGTAAAAAAAAAATTATTGCAGAACACAGACGTAATTTCCTCCAACTAAACGCCCCCTAATGTGCTCTAATCAGATAAGCTGTTTTCATATGAATAGTGATTTAATAATACATTTCGATTCCTCCACATCACCTGCCAACCTACACTCACTAGACTCAAACATCATGATACATTATTATACAAGCCAATAAAGTAAGTCCACTCTCGCACCAAGCGTAACACGGACTAGCACCGAACAGCTTCTACCACACGAAACCTTCATCCACCCCACTTTTAAGAAAATAACTATAAAAGAACGTAAAAAATATCAGCCCTAAAAAAATAAACAATATCAATCAATAAAACATAAAATAAAACAACACACACTCTATACTTCCACAGGCCCAAAATAAGCAACAAACCCCTACTATAAAATCGTATAAACCAATTCAACCCAATAACCACCATTAATAAAAAACTTATACGGTACTTACAACTGACTAGAGACCAGAAAATTGACAATAGTGTTGTTCAAACATTAAGTAAAAAAAGATTATAAATACGAATGACACCACTACTCATCTGTAATCAAACGACGTCGTATTGTATACTGAATGAATTTATACTTGATCGAATTTGGGTTGAAAATCAAAGGGATTGAGATTGAAAAAAAAGGGGTTTGGTTTGGTGTGAGGGACGAAAATAACGAGATAGTGAAAATGCTACGTTTTCATTGTGTTGAATCTAATGCTGCTTTGACTCGGTTTTTTTTTCTTTTTTTCATTTCATCTCATAAAATAATAGTAAATCCCTAAATGCTAAAAATAACAGCTTAAATAAATTGAATTGTTAATGGAAATATAATCATGTGTGACCAGGTGCTTATTAGATAATTGGATTTTGAACCCACACTTCGTTACGGATCGTGGGTTTTTCTTACAATGGGCCGAGTAAAAATATGGTACACATATATTAAGTTTTCGTGCAATCCGCTATTGCTGCTTGTGGAGCATTCGAATGGCTTCTTGTTGCATTGCATCACCATTGTTGCTATCAATCAAAGATGGAGTTGCTGATAGCATTTTGCTATTTTTGTATCTCTTCATTACCTGATCGAAGACACATTCATAGGCTGCCTTAGTATCCGTAGGAGAAGTTAAATAGCTCAGTGTAGATAGTTAGGTACTGTTGAGTATGTGTTCATACAGCTTCAAGCCTCTAACAACATTTACCTGTTAAATTATACACAAATATATCACCGATCAGAAGTCTAATTGATTTCGGTTGTCGATAATAACAATAAAGAAAAAGGCATCTTTAGACATACTATTACAGCAAAGGTGTAGGAATGAAGTGGAACGCAACGTAGGAAAAGTTTTTACCTTCATTGCATACAGAATCGGACTGACAATGTCATGTGTTGGTGTGTGGATCCATCTTTAATAAACTCTCAAGAAGCTCGGTCCTTAATGTATCTGAATTGCCTGCATAATTATCCAATCTCAAAACTGTTACTTAAATCAACACGACCTTTAATTTATATCGATGTGAAACAGTTAACAACACAATGAAATGAAAGCAGGTAGAATGTGAATGCAATCATTTAAGAAGTATAAAGGTTAATTTTTGCCATAAGTGGTATGCAAAAGTGAGTGGCACCTGTTGTCATTTCATGACATGGTATTTTGGCCCAGTGTTCATCAAATGGAACATTACACTGTATTTTTTTCCATTAGTGGGGTTTAAAATTTAGTGGTTGTTGTTTTCACATGGTATACAGAAGTGGGAACTTTGTGTTTTAGTGTCACATGCTACACAGTGTTGGTAAGTGGACAGTTTAGAGTAGCAAATTTTGTGGGACACGTGAGTGAAAATTTGTACAATATTCTCTGCCATAACTGGAAATTAACAATTGTTAAGTGTTTTTATAGATTGTCATTGTTTTGAGTTTTGCTTATGTTTTACCCTATTTAAGCAGTGGTCATTGTGTAAGGAATGTATTTGCATTTAGCAAAGGAAGGAAAGAATGGAATGGTTACCAAAGTGTGCGGAGTTAGAGATGGTTGTTGGTTCGCAGAAGTGGTTGGACATGATGGTTTTGTATTGTCGAAGGTCGGCGGACGAGGATCGAGAATTTGCGAGGCAAATGAATAGGTTGCGTGGGGAGATGATTTGTGCGTGCGAAGAGAGGGTGGCTTTTGTTCAAGACTTAGAGAGTCTGTCAGGTGTGATTGCGACGACGAAGACGACTGATTTTTTGAATGAGACCATGATAAAAGATGATCGGAGGATTATACAGTTGCATAATCTGGAGAGGGAGGCGGATGAAAGGGTCGTCGAGAAAGACCGTTTTGTTCAGAAGCTTTTTCGTAATGTATCTGTTCAGAAGTGATGATGCCGTATGTTATGTGCAGTTTATATGTGTGTACGTGTGTGTCGAATAATTGATTTCTGGCTTGTGTGTGCCTATTGGTTGCCCGTGTCTACGATTGTTGTAACATGTACAATGTATGTGTCATTGTTTTCTATCAGATGGTGTTGAGTGAGTATTTGTGTTATGCTAAGTGTTGGAAATCTTAATGTTATTTTCCTTTTAGAGTCCTATCAGTTATTATTTTATGCTAAGGATTATAGTATGGAGTTTTTGTTTATATTGTTGATACAAATTTGAATTGGATTATGGAAAATAAAAAGTAGTGAAAGGTGTCAAGTTGTGTTTCTGTAGCAGCGATTGTAATTGACAATGGCTTTAGTGACATTAGGTTTTTAAAAGGTTATGGTAAAGGAGGGTGGAGACAAATGTTTAACAGTAAAAGTAAATATTATGTTTAAAGTTGCTTGAGGATTCTTCTTGGGTGTTGTATCATGGGTAGATGGTGGTGGCTGAATAGGGATGATATTTTGCCTATTTAAAGGGTGTTGAGTACATGTGTTCTGCATTCAAAATATAAACAACCTAATAATCCAATCGATGGCAGCGTTACCTAGATGTGATGAGCTACGCCGAGCTGCCAATTCACAGGAGTGGGAGGCTCAATTCATCCTTTACTGCCATAGAGCTATTAGTGAGGACTCGAGGGTGGCGAGAGAGATAAATGATTTGTGTGCTCGTATGATTGCTATTATTGAAGAAAGGGAGAGTTTTGTTGATGAGCTCGACGTGTTAGCAGGTAGGCATGTGCCAGAGAAGATGGTTGAATTTATGAGGGAGACTCTGGGTAAAGATACGCCAAACTTGATGAAGTTGCAGATCCTTGGCAGGGAGTTTGAGCTGAGGGCGCATGAGAAAAACCTTTTCATCGAGAAGCTTAAGGGAAACATGGATTACTGAGTCTGATGGCGAGATGTCATGGATGTACTTTGTTTAGGGTCAATTGAATAAAAGCGTGTGGTCTATGCGCCTTTAAATCAAGCTTGTGTGTGATCGTGTGTCATTGTGTCTGTATTTTTCGTTGTGCTGGTTTATCGTTGTTGGTGTTATTGTGTTCAAGTGTCGTGATCTGTAAGATAATTTGCTGAATGAGTGTTTCTTCTTGTGAAGTAAGAGCCATTTGTGTAATGGACATTTATGTGTATGTGCATTTCTTATTTTCTGTATGTGATTTAGCAATTCAATATTCTAATCGTATAGAGCAGTCACATTTACTTATTGTTTTAGAAAACCATGCAAAGTTAGTGGTGACATTAAGCTATTATATTCTACAACAAATCACAGTGCTAATTAAAAGAACAGTTAAGGAATTTTTAGGGTCCGACACTTACATTTATCTTGGTTGAGGTGGGCAGAGAGCTTTTAGTCTGCTTTGTATTTCTTGGCGTCCGTGGATGGTTGCTGGAAGAGGGGCCTCTTTGCGGTATTTTTTTTTCTCGCTCGCCCTGTTCTTGGTTCTTCACAGGTTGTGCAGTTGCAGCAACGGTTGCTCGTGGTGTCCCTGATTTTCAAGAAGAGGGTTCCGTAGTCTGTTAGTGTCTTAGTCGTATGTTTTTTAATAGAAAAGATAGTGTGTAGGTAGCCAATTTTACCTCGTCTCCTATACTGCACTGGATTTTTCTTTTCCTTTTTCAGGGTGCGGAGCACCGGGGTTTCCAGTTTCGTTGTAGCCTGTTCTGCAACTGAAAAAATGCAGCCAAGCTTAAAAAAATAGCATCGCATGTTTGTAACTAACAATTTCCAATCAAGTAACTTAATGTAGGCAATTAGGTTAGAGTATACGGCTGAAATGCACACCTCTTTATACTCTTTGATCACACCCGCCACATCATCGGTACGTGTTATCTAAATATACGCTAAGGATTTTGTGGCTGTCACCAGCGTTGGACTGTAGATTGCTGTCTACATGTCGGGCACATGTGAAAGTGACAAAACTCCTAGCACAGTCTAAAAAACATTCATAACGTCCAGGCAGAAGCCAACAACCAACCTATTGTGGTTTGACGTATCAAACGGATGTCGTTGACTTCTGACATAGACACTATGGATATTTAGTAGGGTTGATTAGTCCGTGCGACAAAAGTAACAGCAAGTTGTATCGAGAACAACGTCAGATTTAACGCGTGCCAAGGATTTTGCGGCCGTCACGCATGTGTAAATATAGGAGACTCTCTACATCTGAACACGCGTGAAAGTAACAAAACCCCAAGCACACTATCGACCTCATCCCTAGCGCCGAGTAAGAAGATTACATCGAAATAGACGCACTTTTTTTAATGCGAGGTATACAGGCTTCAAACATCGACACTAGGGATGTTTAACAGTGAAAGCGTTTAGCACAGTTAATATGTTTACGGTTAAAAAAAGGTACAACAAGCAACACACTTGATTTCCGTTTGGCTCAGATAGGAGTTTTAGGTAAAGGTCTATTCCAGCTGCGTATGACAGAGGTAGCCTAGCCAAGGAATAGTCCACTCTAGCTCATCATCGCCCTTTGACAATAGTTATTATCCCTTTAACAGGAAGCATACAATAAAAATGACTAACATGTGTTGTCGATTCGGCTGAGATAGAGGTTGTAGTTGATGCTTTTTTCATGACTGTTTTATGCACGTTGCCTAATACTCCGGGTTCGGATCAACAAAAACCTAAGAACAATAAGACGACATACGTCTACAAAGGAGTATAGGAAATGGAAGAGAACGGGACGAGAACCAATCTGCACCAAATTGGATTCTACGACGCCTCTTTTCAACTTCGCAATCTGAACCCGACACCTTAACAAACGTAAAAAAGAAGTCCAAAGAGGCTCAGATAGTGGAAGCATTGAGAAAAAGAGGATACACCCAGCATGGCTGCATACCTAATCGGTTGCCACGCCAAGTTGCAAACAATCTCAGCTTTAACCGAACCTACGTAAACTCATCATAGCCTCTTAATTCAACACGTAACTCAGGAACAAACATAACTCGGCAAAGATAATAACCTACAAGCTCATCAGCAAAGCAAGCTTAAGAAAACGCAAGCCATCAACAGACATCGACTACAAACATGTTCCCCATAACGCAAAAACACATATCAGTTACATACTGGATGTCACCCGCCTGTCCATCAGCTGAGTACAACAGCGTGAAAAAAGGATACACCCGGCATGGCTGCAAACCTAATAGGCTGCCCTGCCAAGTTGCGGACAATCCCAACTTTAGCCGAGCCCATATAAACTCAGCACAGCCTCGTGAACATTGAACGCTTAGCAAAGGGCGAATGCTTAACCCGGGTTGCATATAACCCGAATGTATTAAATAGCTTAACCGGGTCGGGTCGGGCCAAACATTAAATGAATGCCACTCGTGTTCCAAAAGTAAGGCAACACCTCCTAAGCAACATATTGCCTTAATTTCACTATCAGCAAATACGGTATCACTGATGGCAAAACAGCGTTGTCGCACAGTATCATCAAAAACCTCTGAACCCGATACAACATTACAATCAAACTTCTATTTTTTAAACACAGGCTCAGATAGGGAACTACGCGTGAAAAAGAGATTACACCTGGCATGGCTGCGAACCTAATAGGTTGCCCCGCCAAGTTATGGACAATCTCAACTTTAACCGAGCCCATATAAACTCATTAAAACCTCGCTAACAATGAATGGTCAGCATCATAATGGTACAGTTCAATCACGAAAGCCTAAGGAACCGATAGAGAAACAGAGGAAACGCCCGTCATGGCTGCAAACACTTTTTTAGTTAGTGTTGCCACACCAAGATATGAGCGGCTTTCATCCATGGTATTGCAGCAGGATGGCAAATAAGCATCACAATAAACTTATACCATATTTGTGTTCATAAGCCAAGACAAATGGCAGCTGCCACACGGAAAACCGCAAACCGCAACTCGCAAACAACGATAACAGTGAACACATAAACCTTGTTAACTCGTCATAACCTTGTTAACAGTGAACACATAAACCTCTGATCAGATACAACATTACAATCAAACTTTCATTTTTTTAAGCACGGGCTTAGATAGGGAACTATGTGTGAAAAAAAGGATACACCCAGCACGGCTGCAAACCTAATAGAGAAGGCCATCTGGATTCCATAATCTCTGATGTACGTTGTGAGAGAGAAGATGAGAGAAACAGGGCGGGAAAAACATATGGAATAATCTAACCAAGTGAGGGTAACATAGCGCGCTATAATGAGCGTTGTTGCAATTTTCCATTAGAAATCTCCGAACCCGATACAACATTACAATCAAACCTTCATTTTTCAAACACGGGCTCAGTAGGGGTCTACATGTGAAAAATAGGATACACCCGGTGTTATGACCAAAAATCACTTCACTTCACCATGATGAACCAAGAAAATAAGATGGGAAGATGAGAAGAATTTTAGAGAGAAATTAAAGAGACAAAAAATAGATGGTTGATTTCACCTAAAGAGTGTGTGTAACAAATGAGAACCAACACCCTTTTCCTTGGTGGAAAAGGGTTTATATACCCACTCAACTAAGTTGTGACGTATAGGCTTATAACATGGGTCGGGCTCGGGATTACATTGGGCTTAAGCCTGATACACGTACAATATTAGATTAACTAACAAGCCCGATACCCGTAACTTAGCCTATTATAATATATATTTAACAAATGACTAAGATTCCATGATTAGTGGCCGAGCTTCCTTGTTCGACTTAATATTTTGAGGCTAACAATCTCCCCCAAAGCGAGGCTTCTTGCAGATTCTGAGCTTCCATGTTCAAAAACATATTTTGAGGCTAATAATCTCCCCTAATGTGTGGTCTTCAAATTCCCGAGGTGAGATCTTAAATCTTGCTTCCTTAAACTTCTTGAGATTGCTTTGTCATTGAGTTCTTGAATCTTTGGTCTTTATTATGTTGTAGGTTTGTTCCTTTATGCTATGTAATCTTTGATCTTTAGCCTTTGTCGTTGTCTTTCAACTTCGTATTTGATTCCGAGATCTTTAAATCTTTTCCTTGTATGTCTTTGTCATCTTTGCCAACATGCAAATCTTTTTGTCTTGACCAACTACATGTCATCTTTGCATCCATCTTGAAACTTCTCTAATAATCTCCCTCGAAGCTTGGTTTCTGAGGAGGGATCATTTATATCAGAGTTTGTAGAAGTCTTTCTCTTTAATTATTGAGCTTTCTTGATTCTTGAATCTTGATGCTTATAGTATGTCTTTGTAGTTTTGAGCATGAGCATGTGGTAATGAATCCGACTCTACTGGAATGGGGCTGCAACACCGACGTTTGTACCTGCAAGAATGTTAGTAATAAACAGCATATATGGACGAAATGTCTTTGTCATTTGTCGATTTTAGGCTGCGATAACCACTGGTTCCCCGTTTTATAGTATAAATACTATACCTGTGATCAGGTAGATTCAAAGAATATCCTTGACATGGTTTCCAGCTGCACTAGCCTTTCTCAATACCAGAGCATCTCAAAGCATACAACACGATATGAGTGAATCAGATAGTTACTATTTTTCTGATTGAGTCGTCAATTCATTTACTGGACCAAATCGAAATCCAACTGACACAAGCTTGATTCATATAGAATCTCGCAAGTCACCTTCCGCAGAGCTGTATGATGTTGACTCTGTAAGGATTTCCATTCGTCACTGTGAATACTAAAGAGCATCACTCTGAATGTTCTGGCAGAATCTCAAGCATTGTGCGTAGGACCCTTATTAACAGCTTGTGAACTTATTGATGTTCAGCAAGTGTTTATCATAGAATGTGTCCTAATGAGATTATTTATTGATCTCTTGGCTCTAGACTCGATTAGTGCATTTTGGTTTTAGTACTCGGAGGCTGGAGCAGACTGCCACCTATTTAATATCAACTAACTCGGAGTGAGAAAGTCAATAGAAGTCGTGTGTATCTCCGTGACAAATGAGACAAGTTTCTTTTGAGAGAAACTCGAATGGTTGGGAAGGGTTGTGCATTGCATCACTGGGTCTATGACGTCTTTCTTCAATACCAACAATCATCTTTGTGATTTTGATAGATTATGTATTGACCCGGTTTCTGCATAAGTTGTGTGGAGGGCTTCTTTCTTTATACCCTTTATCCATACATTTCTTTTTTATCCTTCAACCCCTTCAATGCTTACCAAGACGTCATTACTAACACCTTGTTGTGATTGTTCAAGTGTTAGCTCAATCTTAGTCGACATTATTCCTTTATTCTCATGCATCTCCAATCATACCTAAGGACTGCTATTTCTAACTATGGAGTGTCCTTGGGTAGATCCCTTCGGTTCTGGTTGGATCATAGGACTAGTACCTAACCTAACCACCTTATGACTTTAGAATCGTCGTGAAATTAAGATGTTGTTGGGTATAAGATCGTAACCATAAAACCTTTTTTGAAGATGTAGAATTCTAGTAATCTTATGATCAAACCAAGAACAAGAGTGAGATGTAGGTTGTGATGTTAGAGAGAGATTGGATGAAAAAATGGATGAATTGTATAAAGATGGAATATGGAAAAATGGAACAACCAACCCTCTCCAAGGCTAGGAGAGGGGCTTATATAGTACCTATAGGCCAGCCATGGGCTATGATGGGCTTCCTATGGGCCTTGGGCCGGACTAGATTATTAATCTAATCATTACACTAACTATGAGCTAAGACCTGTTACAACTTGGAAGTGACCGACACTTTTTGTGTTTCTAACAATTCTTAAACTGGTGGTTGCTCCCCCTGAGCATTCGCCATAGTGGCGTCCCCTGAATGTTGCTCCCCCCTGAGTTTGATCAGGGTTATGAGCATCGTTTTCCTCAGTTGGTGTTTCAGGGTTGTTTTCTCCCACTTTTCCCCCTCAGCATTAGCCTTTTTAAAGACTTCTGCTGTTTTGAGATCCTGAACATGTTGGGAGTTTGTAGCAATAGTAGATTGAACCAATGCCAGTTTGTCAGAAACCGTCTGCATCCCTTTGCGAACCTTGTTTCTGATTGAGACCCCCAGCTTAGTTTTGATGACTTTGCTCAGCTCCTGCTGAAGGGTAACAAACCTGTGACTCTCTAGAGTGTTTAATGCATTGAATTGTTTATTTATAGGCTTGAGGATGCTAGGAAGCTGATTTTGT
>BQNB010007287.1:0-88034 GCA_026074375.1 Tanacetum coccineum | reverse complement strand
TGGAATCTTTTCCACAGTTAACAGCTGCTGATAGAGCAGATATAGTTGACCGTATTTTTGAAAAAAAAATACGAGATTATATTGATATTGTCCGTGAATCAAGTACTTTTGGGGACGTAACAGCAGGTATGTATACAGTAATTAACAAAACAAACTTTTATGCATTCTCTTTTGTTTTTTTACATATACGTATAAAGAATTAGTAATTTTTCATTTTTACCATATACAGTTCTATATACAATAGAATTCCAAAAGCGAGGTCTACCATTCGCGCAAGGCAAGAACGAATATGTAAGACTCTTTATAATTTTTGTGATATTTTAAAAGTGTTTATATTGTTTATTTATAGCTTGTTATTAATTTATTCGATATTGTACAGAAAGTCCAGAAAGGTCATTACGAGGACCTAATTGAGACTTGGAGGAAGACGCACTCGAGGCCGGAGACTGGGAAGTTTAAGACCCAAAAAAACCTGAAGAGATACGTAAGTAATTTAACTCGTTACATTCTTTAATAACTTATTTTATTTGTTTTTAACCTTTTTTTTTCTTTTTCTTTCACAGTTGGATATGAAGAGCATGCAAGATCAGGTTAGAGCCGGCGTCATCCCGTACAAGACAGATCAAGATATCTTGGATGAAGTCGTTCCGAGTACCAACCGCCAGAACATGTCGGGAAAGGGCAGGAAGTTACCGGGTGGTGGCTCAACTTCCCGCAGGCGCGGTCCTCAGGCATTTCCAGATGCTATAAGTCGGGAGGAGCTGGATCGGATATTGAGGCAAAAAGATCAAGAGGCCGAGTTGTTAAGGAAGCAAACCGCGGAGGCGCAGCAACGGGCTTATTTGGCTGCATTGAAGGCTGACGCGGCGTACCAAAATAGTGAGACGATGTATGGAGCCATAGGTGAGTATTTTTCTAACTATGCACCAAACCCTACTCGTCCATTTATGCCTCCTGCTTTTGCACGCCCAACTATGCCCCAACTCAGCCCTGAATGGGCTCACTTACTCAACCCTCCCTTCCCTTATAATCAACCACTCCAACCTTCCTATGCCGGCCCGTCTCAATATACCGGCCCACCTGGATATACCGGCACACCTAGATATACCGCCCCACTCCAACCACTCCAACCTCCCTATGTCGGCCAATTTCCTTTCACTCCCGTCAACAATAATACCTTTAACAATTGTTATCACCCCGTTATGAACTCCAACCTAGCATCTACTTCTTACAGTCAACCCGAACTTCCCCGCTTCATAACCAATCCCCATAATAACGATACGCGGAGCGTTGACGAATTGGCTCGAGACAAGGCGGGTGAAGACAATGACGTGAGAGAGGACAATCAACAATCGGGTGGTGACTACTCGGAGGACGAGGAGGGGGATAATGAGGAGGTGCAGGATGAGTCGGAGGAGTCGGAGGAGTCGGATTAGGCGTTTTGTGGTTTTGTCATGTTTGTATCATGGATTTGTTAGACTTATTACTTTTAGACTTGTTATGTTTGTATCGTGAATTTGTAACACTTGTGAAACTTTTAGACTTGTTATCGTATCGTGGATTTCTTGAATAGTAATTTATCGTATCGTGGATTTGTGGTATTGTAACGTTTAATGATTTGTTATTGTATCGTACGGTGGATTTGGCGAATTCTGGATTTGATGAAACGTAGATTTTTTTCCGGAAAAAATCTGGAAAACTGGCATGGTGAGTCCAGTTTTTTTTTTGCCCAGCAACAGTTTAGGGTCGACATTGTCGACCCTAATATCACACTTAGGGTCGACAATGTCGACCCTAAACTGGGTGGAAAATCCACGTGGAACACCACTATAGATTTTAAACAAATATAAAACTTAGGGTCGACATTATCGACCCAAAAAATAAAGGGTAATGTCGACCCTAAATTTTTAATAATTAATTTGTTTTTAATATTAAAACGTTTTTAATAAATAAAAAAAGTTTAGGGTCGACATTGTCGACCCAAAGTCTCAAAGACAATGTCGACCCTAATTTTTTAATAATTAATTTGTTTTTAATATTAAAACGTTTTTAATAAATAAAAAAAGTTTAGGGTCGACATTGTCGACCCAAAGTCTCAAAGACAATGTCGACCCTAAAATTAGTCAACTTTTTTTGTGGAAATGTTGTGGTCCCCACTGTCGACCCAAAATGCAAAGGAAAAAGTCGACCCAAAGAATTTTGGGTCGAATGGTTTGGGTCGACATGTTAGGGTCGAAATTGTCGACCCTAAGTACTTTGGGTCGACACCCTTTGTAACTTAGGGTCGAAATTGTCGACCCTAAACCCTTATATTGTTGTAGTGAATGTTGGGGATTGAAACTTCAATTTAGTTACTTATTTTTGATCATTTACTCTTTCTTTCTTGAAATGTTATTGGTATGACGAATGCAAGTCTTTTTTCCAAGATTCGTAAAAAGTTTTAGTTCTTGAAAAGTATATGATAATCTTTTGAATTATTTCGTGATGACAATGATCCCAACTTAAGAGGTATGCTTTTTTTCAACTAATCTAATTTTTGTGTTGTGTTGAATTAAAGTCCAATCCAAACATATCTATGGCATTGTGTTTTGTTACGGTAGTTTTAGTAAGCAATGTCATATATGTTTCCATAGTTGTCGTTTTTAATTGTAGGCATAAGAAACTATCACATGCATGAAGAAGATCATAAGTCAGAACCACCCCTAAAGACACATGTAGAAGAAGCTTCAGGACCTCTTATTCACACCCTACACAAACAACAAGACAACGCCATGCTGAGGACTTATTATCATTTTACAGTCTCCTTCCTCGTTATCTAAATGAAATCACTGCTCAGGAAGGCCCATCACTTGAAGACGGCCTCAAGTTTGAGTTACACACACTTTTTGTATGAAATAGCAGTGGTTGAACGCAATGAAGCAAATCATAAGAGTAACTACACTAAATCAGAAACTTAACAAGCAAATCACATATGTTTGGTTGTCTATAGGTAATTGATCAAGTGCATGTAACTATGATTATATTCAACTATACTTTTTATTAAGGTGCATATATGTGGTAACGAGGTTATGTATGATTACTTCAGCGATGGTGAAAATGAAACTCTTCATAAATTGGAGCAGACAAAAACTTTAGTTATATATAAAAGCTTTATTTTTTAACGACAAGTTATGTCTAAAAGCTATAGCTACATATATTGTAGTGTTTAGCATTCCAAAATGCATGAAAGATGCAACTGAGTGAATTGGGCAAACATCTCTAATATGAAAAAGTAAATTTGGTATTTAGTACATGTATTGTGATTTACATAAGTGATCTCTAAACGGTTACTATATTTTTCAGGCCTAAACTAATAGCTGAGAATAAAAGGAAGCATAAGATTTGGATTTATTTGGATAGAGAAAGTTCAATTTGGTGAAAGCATAACCTTTTAAAGACCCTCAGGTAGAGAGTGGGGCGTGGCTTTACGGTAAAAACCACCTTCTCAATCGAGATAATTTTGGTAAGTCTTGCAAATTCTGAAAGAAGACTCAAATTCACATAGATCCTGTATGAGATCCGATTGACGAAGAAGACTTTTGCAGTGGGACTGTGAGGGTCAGATTACTTTTGCGCAACAAAGAACTTATTCACGTGCATTGCAACACATGTTGCGTGTTATTTATAGTACAAATGAAAGATTAATCATTTTAGCTTATAACTTCTTATATTGTATTTCTCGGCAATGGATTCTTATGTACCATTCGTCTAATATCTATAAGAAAATCCAAAAAATACTGAATGTAAATTCGTCTAGTATTTATACAAAAATATATTAATACAGGCCGTGTATTACACGGGGCTTAAACTAATTCCTTATAAAATTATTTACAAGAAAAGAGATGATGGCAAAAACATGCAAAATTTGTAAACGTGTGAGTTTTTATAAAATTGTAACAAAGGAATGCCTACACGTGTTGATCTCGATTATAGAGGGATCGGTCCTTAGTTGCTCGGTGTATGTAATGATCTCAAAACGGAAGAACGTATAACGGTGGATTGTGAATTAGACAAGAATTCAATCAATTGCAACGATTCTATTACAAATTTTATTTTGAAAGAATTCGATTACAAGTCAACTCATATGTTTAATGACTCCAAAAGTGGGCTAATGGGTCGTGGTTGGTATCTATGTGACATTAACGATTAACAGGGGTGAGCAGAGAAACCGAAAAAACCAAATAAATCGAAAACCGGAACCGAAACCGAACCGAATTTGCTAAAATCGAAACCGAAACCGAACCGAATTTGCCAAAACTGAACCGAACCGAACTACCAATTTGGTTTTCAGGTTGGATATGGGTTTGACATAACCGAAAACCGAATTTATATAAATATACCATTAAAATATTTTCCTAATATTAAAAAATCTTTTTTATGCTTGAAATATATTTTTTGGCTAAATATCTATATAATTATTATTTTCTTTTAAATAAATTGTGTAATTCGGGTCAATCTGAAAACCGAACCGAATTCAAATTCGATTTTCGGGTTGACCAAAAAAAAATCAACTGAACTAACCGAACAACCCGATAACCGAACCGATCAACACCCTGGTACTAATATGCATTACCTCGTCAGCATGCTGCTCAGCCCAAGTATGTGGTCCAACAACATGGTAAGCCCAAAACTCTTTTGTCGACATTTAATTCTTCATGAAAAATCGAGACACGCAGTTCTCTCAAATCCATCGCCTCCTACATCTCTCTAAAATCAACACGCAATGCACTAATTATATTTGGTAGGGGATCTAGATTTGTTCATGTTCGTCAATTTTCGTATGGGAAAAATAACAATAAAGAGGAAAAACTTGAATATCTTCATTTATATGTAAGCGATTCTACCTGATTTTATTTTGCAATTACCAGTACCATTTTTTTATATATATGAAAAGTTGGAAAGATTCATAAAGGATTTTTTTTTTAATTAAACGGAGGTGATCTTGTTCCGTGGAGAGTGATTTTGTTTTGGTTTTGAAAAAAGTACTAGCATGGTACGCGGGCAAAGTAGCAGTTTTGGGGTATTAAAATGAAAAAAACTAAAAATTAATAAAAATATATTAAAATGCATGTTGAATTAAAGAACACAAAATTTTAAAAAATATGATAAAATTAGATCATAAATAAAATAAATTGATAAAAATATACTTCAATTTAAAAATAAAGGTGTTTTTTAATTAAGATGTGACACATGTCGTTCTAAGTCGTGGTTCTCTAAAATGAGATGAGATGGATAGTCAAGATTGCACATCAGTATATTCCATAATAAATAAGTTTAAAAGCAAATGTCCTAAATGCTTTATAATATAGTATATAGATAAGAAGCATGTAAAGATTCGATCTTTGTTGTTCGTTTTGTGCTATTTTTATAAATCAATGTGTTTTTGAGTATGGGTATTTTTTTTATATGTTCTTTTTTAATTTTTTGTAGCGTGGAGGCGATTTTAAGCGACGGAATGGCTTGAAAGTGTTTGAGGAATGGGTTGATTCTTTGTAATTTGATTAATAAGATTCAACCTCGGAGTGTGCCTAAGGTTGGGTTACGGTTGCCCGTCTTTGAAGCTTCGGTTTTTGAAAGGGTAATTTTTAAAATTTTGGGATGGTTTTGTTTGTTGTGTTATCGAGTTAGATTATCGGGTTATTTGGATTCGGCTTTGGTTTTCTAAAGTGTGCAAATATGGTCACTAAAGTAATTAAGGAGGTGCTTTAGTTGGCATGTTGTTAATGAAATAAGATGTCAAAGATTGGCGTGTGTGAGCAACTTTTATATCTGATTATTTTGATAGAATTACTATAGTTTTTCGTAATTATGTGCAATGAATTATTATTGATCTGTAGGTGTGTTTGGGATTATTGCTTATTTAAGTGCTTTATTCTTGGTTTGTTAAATAAGCTATATACAGTGGTGAATTGGTCGATATTGTATCAGAATTCGTCAAGTTATGTGTAACTAGGTGCAAACAACCTTGAAGTGGTCAAGCCAACCAACCTTGAAGTACTCAATTAACTCATACTGTCTTATTTTTTACATTACAATGACGAGGAATACGTATTAAGTTTACCTTACTAGTAGTGCAGCACTTGGATCTGTGATGACTAACAAATACGACAAAAGATTATCCCGGTGCTAGATACTATGGTGAAAATGAATAAGCAAACAACTTCTATTTTAACCATATAGATAGTTTGTCCTCCGATGGTTCAGTCAAAACTGATATGTAAATTTTTCTTTCTATAGGGACATTGAGATGGCATAAACTTTGCACCAAAAGCGCGCCTTGGAAGCCTTTCTATTAGATCCAACAAAATGGGAATGTTACTCATTTCGTCAAATTCATGGTAGCTCAAAACTCATGTTACATGTTCATAACCATACCCGCGATGTTTCTGATTCTGTTCTATGAAACAACAAACATCGATAACTTGACTAGCCAGTATGCTTTTCTTCTTGGGTAATAACAAATTTGCAGTACAAATTCAATTTGCATTATAGGTTCAGCTGTTTAGATATGCAGATAGAAGCTAAATTAGTATTGCTTTTTTTGGCGCATACCGAGGTTTATACATTCTGTTTTTTTTTTGTGGTGACAGTAAGCTTGGAGTGTCGATCAAAACTTTAGTATCAGCATGCTAGTGTTTTTAGAAAGGTTGGTTTTTTTGTCTCCCGTTGTTTTAATTTTATAAAAATCATGATTGTTAATATGGAATGGTGTAATTCTAAACAGGTTGCTAAGCAATGTTCTCATTTTTATTCTATTAGGATAACAGTGAAAGAAGCAGAAGATGATGCTTAGTTTTACCGAACAAGGCACCGGTTGTTGAAAATCCAAATGGTGGTATGTACTTCATAAGAAACCATTAAATGTTTATCTTTACTGGTGGAATTACATCTTTTCACCTTAAGTATGTTATCTTGGGAATGGTCGAGTTTGCTGTTACGGTAATTCAAACCTTTTTTTACCATCAAACCTCCTTGAAACATGAACCAGAATTTAGCGGCGATTTGTATTTATCTTCTTTCGTTATTTACCATGATGTTGTTTTGCAAACGCTTAATCTATTATACGATAACACTATCCCAAACACCCCCCGAAGTACATTTTTTTCGAAAAAATGTGTTCAGTAGTAATCATAATTTGCCAGATATGTATGCATCTGGTCATTACGGCTGTTCATCTGATTTGATGATTTTATATCACATAAGCACTTTCAAAGTACACAACCAAACACCTCCTAAGTTTTATATTGCATGTGCATCCTATTCACTTATTGGACATTTTTATTTTCATGATCATAAATGGTCCTCTAGCCAGACTAATTGGGAGGTAGTATACCCTTTGCGAAAAGAGTTATCTATTTCCTTTAGCATTATTGTCGTTAGATGGTTTTTATATCCTTACAACCAACGGTGGCACCAGGAAGTTAGAGGACAGAGGGTAATTTTTTTTTGTTTTGACAAAAGTCTTTGTGCATACTAGAATGAAAACAGAGATACAAGGTTTTTACATTATTTGTCTTCAAGGTGGGGGCAATTTGAATTTGTGATGGGGTGCACTTTAATAAAAAAAACTTTTTTACACTAAAATCGATTTTTTGGTGAACCATGGAGGGCCACCCCCCCAATACCCCTCATGTACATCCGCCCCTACTTACAATTGAACACAAAAAATTTCCAATTGCGACTGTGCAGTATACTATGGAAACCTATTTGGGAGGAACCAAAAGATCAATCTTTTACTTTAAAAAGGGCAGATTGACTTAATATTCCGGATCAACTACTCAGATCCTTGGACTAAAGGAGATGATAAACGGTTGCTTTTTCAAAAACTTTCTCGAGGCTGCGAGCAAAGGTGGTATTTGTCCTCTGTCGAAATTCTCTTTTACAAACAATATGGCTCATTTCTATTTGTTTATTTGATCGATTCTTAATTGTTGATTGAAACTTTAAATTGAATGATGGGGAGAAAAAAATATGAAAAAAAGATCGAATATATTACTATGTAACTATTCATAAACTATCATCTAATACGTTGTTCGTGATCTACGACTCTACGCGCTCTGTTGTATGCTGATGTGTCACAAACAAGTAGCTGTTGTATACAATGTAAACACATTGCACAAGAGGGAGACAACATATAGAGAATGAGGAGAACTGAACTGTAATGGGTACGCATACACCGTCTAATAATCAGATTACATGGTAGAGACTTATGTGCTATTACGTAATTCGATCTGCTGCCTTTGAGCTTCTTTATACTTATTTCTCTTTACCTTAATTGTTGCTACCGATAACCCTTACTATTGCCACCGTTAAATAATTTTCCTGGATTAACATATTTAAAAAAATTATTTAAGCGTGTAAATTATTGTGATCATATGATGAGCGTAAGATTATGCACATTGACATAATCCTAACAGAATCAGTACTGATCCAAATGCCGCTTATGTATCTAGATTTCTATTATTGCTCTGTATGTTTCCGTTTATACTGTTATTGCATATAATTTTAGGTAAGCCGTACTTACTTTTCGGTCTCAATGAACAAACCTCCTTATATGCATATTTCTAAAGGTAAATTAGGGGGTGTTTGGGATTGATTGATTTGTTTGCTTATCTGCTTAAAAAATAAAGCGTGTACTAATTTACTTATTTTAACGTGTATGTTTACTTTATCATAAGTAGCTAACCAGCTTATCCAAACACTCCAAACTGTTTAGCTGCTATAAAAGTGAGGCTAATAAGCACTTAAAATAAGAAGAGTATCATTAAGGCCGATTCATTTGAGTGGACCAAAAGCTGTAGCAGAACACAAAGTCACCAAGCGGGATCAAAGCTAATGTGGTGGTGACTAAGGTCGGAAGCGGTAAGTACAAGAACATTTCTGTTACCTTAACGTAGTTCCCGAGAAGAGTAAGAAAAGATTCATGAATATGGCTAGCGACATTCATACCATTGGCTAAAGCACTGGACACAAGTTATTTGATTATGTGATAAATTTGGTATCTAGAAAATGAGTAGTTCATATAATGCCAAACTTGATATTTTTTGTGATAATACAATTAGTGCTAATAGCAGTGATACAAGATTATTCATTCTCAAACACAATAATGTAAATCTTTCATGGGTACTAATCATTTCACCACCTATTTAAGTAACTTTCTGTGATAAACTCTTGATTATCTTTTTTTGTAAAAGTGAATCATTACTCTTGCAACTATTTTGGCATGTCTTTTTCTTATGATTTTTAAGCAACTTACTTTTTTTCGATGTTGAACAATGAACGTGTAACTAAGGCAATGTACATATTAGTTGTTGTCTTTTGTGTAACTAAGCCGTACAGATTACCTGTTGCCTTTGCATCATGTCGTTTTAATAAGTAAGTAACTCTCAATACCGTCTTCTACGGGTTATGGGTCCCAATACCGTCTTCCACAGTGTATGAGGGAGGTTGAGATGTAGACAGCTGCTTCCGGTTCTACCAAAGGTAGAAAAGAACCTCCGGCCTTGTAAGGGGTGAGGATCGAACCCTTGACCTCCTCTCAAGAGGCAAGGGCGTTAACCACTTAATCCAACCCTACTCTTTTTATGTCGTCTTAATATACCGGATATATTATGCTTACAACATTAACGTATTATGCTTAAAAAATTAACTACTATCTTTATGCAACTACAAATAAACCCCGCGTTGCAGCGGGTACATTCACCCTCGTTTGTTTAACATTAACATTAAAGTTGACTAATGGGTCGGGTCATGTTGTGGTCTAACTTAAAAGGCTCAATTGTTAGCAATTTAACCCAATTGTGAATTGCCGGATACATATAGACAAAAAATATGAAGTGAAAATAAGTAAAACGAGTTGGTAAACCCGCGCTCCGCTGCGGGACGGTTATCAGTAAGGCGCGGGCTTTGACGTTTGTTCATGGTGGATGGAGTCGCAAATTTGGTAAACCCGTGCAGCAACTAATGTTACTGTAGCGAAGTAGTAGTATGCAGTCGACAATACAACACAAAGAAACCAAAGTGTGTTTGATACTGTCAAATACAATAATGCCTTAATAGTAAATAGTAAATAGTAAATAAGAAACTACACAACTGTTTCATTTGTGTTGTCATTTTGCTGTTGTATCCAAAATGACATGTTACATAACAACATTAGTAAATGATTTGTAGTTATTAAATCTGGAAAGCAAAAGATAAAGAAAAATATGTGGTCATTTTGCAGCCTACCAAAAGCAACAACATTAGTAAATGATTTGTAACATACTTTGCAACCTATTAAACCAACCTTGTTAAGACGAAACTGACAGAAACGTGTAACAGGAATTCATTTTCCAAAACCATTCTCGGACACAAACGGTAGCCATGGGCCATCTATTCGCTTACTGCACATACAAAAGTTGATTTAGTAACATAACTTTAAAGAAAATACCAAAAAAAAATTAAGACGATTAAAGAAATTACTGGTTGTGGTGATCAACCAAAGACGTAAGGTTAAGCAGCCTTGAACATGATTTGAAATTAGTATTACCATTTAAACAGGGTTGATTAATTTCTTTCTGCTACTTGAAGGGGTGTTTGGGTTTCTTATCGACATGTAGAGTTACTAAAGGGCAAAAGCGATAGGAAAGATAGAGCCACCATTATAAAGTAGCAACAGTGAAAAAACGACTAACCTCAAATAATTGTTCAAACTCAATGAACTAAACACCTATCTATGACTAAGCCACGACTTCAATCATCCAAACACTCGCCTGTTCACCTGCAATTTTGCACAATCAGAAACATGTTCCTTTTGTGATTAACTTTTGCGGATATTAAACACAATTAAACTCAAAAATTGAAAACAAACGGCCCACAAACTTACGATGCAATTTAGTATATTCACAGTGTTTCCATCCTCAATGTCAGCATCAATGAGATCGACCACTTCTTTATCAGATCTTACCCCTACGGCAAAAAAGAGGATCCATATTGAAATATCCATCAAACTCATTATATATACTGTTATCACTTGTGCTCACCTCCAATATCTTCGACTTTAGGAGTTTCTGCCAGTTTCACATAAACTCTTTTTCTTTTCATAATGGACCGGTACTGCGCTCGCCAAGGATTATCCCGCAACCAAAGTCTATTCACTTCAATATGTTCTTGTGCAATAAAGGTCTGCAAAATGGTTTGGGATTACACACTATTTAACATACCCATTAAACATGCCTACCTAAGTTCAAGTATTCTTTGCTGCCGTCCAGAGACTCGAACTGAAACCGAAACCGAAATGTGCAGAAAGGCTGGACCAAGATCGAATCAAATTGGACTCGGGTCGGCTCTGGGATTTTGGTTTAGTTGGGTCGGTTACGGTTTTAGACAACAATAATTGAAATTCCAAATAAAATGGAGGGAAATTCTAACTTATGTAGGGTTTGTTATTGTTTCTGTTTTGGGTTAATTGTGCAAAACAACAACGTATAAGTGAACATGTCCAACAAAGTTCTTCACAGTTCATACTACATATGGCTTTATGTATTGTGACATACAAAATTGGTGGCATACGTTTATTTTTATTGTTCAGTTAGTAGTCAATATCAGTTCATGGTACACCAAATATTAAAAGGAAAGTGTTGTGAAAATTCTTTTGCTTAATAGTTTGAGAGCGGAAAATATGTTTACATAATATACCAAAGATTGATCGTTGACTATAACATGACAATTCTTTCCAAAATCATTAAATCACCAACGTCAGTAATCTACGGCATACAAATGAGTGATGCAGAACAAAATACGTACCTCCAGAAGTGCTTGTAAAGCTTCAGCTTGCCAGTGAGTGACTTCTAGGGAAAAGTAATTGCTGATCTCTTTTACCTGCAAAAGGTTACAATCAGAACACATGTTATTGTGGAATTGTGGAATCCTTCAGCTATATCAGCAATTGTAGGAGGAGAAAAAAAAGCATGGTATGAAAACAGAATCGGAAGCATATTCACACACACACACACACACAATAGAATGACCGATTTCAATGAACTAACTTATGCATACCATTTTTACCACTAAATGATTTAACACTTCCCGTTTGGCCTGTGTACATCTTTAACGCACAAATTAATACAAATTCACATATGCACATGAAACAGTGGATACATTCCACATACCTTCCAAACGAAGCATCCGAAGCATAACTGCACACTCACACGATCTTTACCGAGCGCGCCCCTGATAATGGGGCTCTCAGCCACATTGGATAGTTCAATGTGCTTATCGACGCCTGACCACACGCTTAAAAAACCGCAACTACAAATACACAAAATAACTAATTAGAGTTCGGATCGTTGAAAATCAACTTGCAAATACCTATTTTGATCTTTAAATACCCGAAAAAAATTACAGATCCTTAGAGCTTGCAGAAACAGGGTCTGAACTTTGTGTCCAGAGTGATGTAATCTTTTTAAAAGCCACAATAAATAATGAAGCGGAAGATGGATTAACAAAAACTTAAGACCAAAAAAAGAGATTAATAAGTTTATAAATGTTAGGAAAAAAATAAGCACGTTTTCCATTTTTTAAACACGACATCATTTTTGCTACAAATTAATTCTTGCATTTATAACTACAAACAACTATCTATACTGCTCGTTTGTGAGGTTTTAAAATATGGGTAGCATCAGGTAATTTACGAAACATAAACCGAAAACCAAATAAGCCATAAGCCCGCTATATAAGCTGAAACAAACACCCCCTTAAAAAAACAATTCTCATACTAAACACATACACATACTTAACGTTTATAGCTAAAGTAACATAATCAATAAAAAACACGACATAAATATGAGACAAATATTTTACAGTAAGGAATAAAAAAAGAAAAGTACCTTAACGTCGTCGTAGGACCATTTGTTAAATGTGAAATAAAGCTGCCGCAGTTCCGAAACATGGACCAGAAAAGTATAATGCACATTTAATCTAGGGCACATTGTATCAACAATTTGGATCGTCATGTTTAACACTCTCCAAGGTCGAGTTCCGCTGTTGACAAAATTGGTTTAGAGCCTCAGACAGACAAGGAAGGGATAGGTCCGCCATGGCTGCAAGTGTAGTAACTTGCCCCGCCAAGATGCGGAGAAACTCAGTTTTAATCCCCGTTGCCGAATGCTCATCACAGCCAAGCACTTATGAAACTAACAAATCCCATAAATGTAAAACTATACAAATGTTAGGGAAACCGGCCACGACCAGCCTGCCTGACCCACGTCCCGACCAACGAACCAATTTTAACCGGCCCAATTTGGAGCCCACACCCAACGCAGTCATATTTCATTTATCTCGATCCAATAAGCATCTCGACCTCCACCATCCCTAACATATTATCCTCACCCACCTCCACCGCTTCTATATGTCCCTAGACAGTCATATTCAATCAATCTACAGCACATTGTATAAACAATTTGGAACGCCATGTTTAACAATCTCCAACGTGGAGTTCCACTGTCGACAAAATTGGTTTAGAGGTTCAGACAAGCAAGGGACCGAAAAAAAGGATACGTCCGCCATGGCTGCAAGTGTAGTAACTTGCCCCACCAAGATGCGAAGAATCTCAGTTTTAACCCCCGTTGCCGAATACTCATCACAGCCAAGCACTTCTGCCAGCGCCACGCAAGACACCGGTATCAAAGGTTTTACCTCCACACAAAAACGCGCAATCACTTTTGTTATCTAAAACCTTTTACTGAAACATAAGTGTTTGGTTCAGATTTGCGATTGCGAGACCGGGCAAAAGGGCATCCGAGCCCAGCATGGCTGCAAACACTTTTTTATCGTGTTGCCCCGCAAATATACGAGAAGCGACCTGTGGTGGTCCAGCAAGTTATAGTATCTTTATCGCCAATCTGAACCGACACGGTGTGGTTTGTTACAAACAGTGTTTTTTTCCTTTTTACTTCTATGATGGCCGAAATAGGTGCGAAACACCCAAGTGCTCGCAAGAACTCTCGAAAAGTCAGAGTTAGCCACAAACGGCATCAGTAAAATTAAGTTTCCAAAGATTATGAAAAACCTTACCTGCAAACAGCATAAGCAAGGTAAAATCTCCATATATAATCCTAACTTATATACTAATCCTTAAAACCTATTTTGATTTAAATGCAACACATGAACCCAAAACAAATAAATCTATAATATTGCTAACATCAGATTTATCATAAATGCTAGAATCATAAATTAACAAATCCCCTAATTTCTGACAAAACCCTAATTTCAAAATAAAAACAAATTGAAAACAAAAAAATTCAATCAAAGTACATACCGGTCTTGATCAATCCAGCATTAAATTAACCATACCAAAAGTAAACCACCGTGGTTCCTCCTCAGAAAAAACACAGAATTAATAAAACCGAAGAAATCACCCACGGTGAGTATATATGAATCACTAATCATATTCAATTGTGGATTACACGTGTCCCTCATGCATATAAACTCCGTTGTTAGAAATAGCTATATTTGATCCAATGCATGTTTTCAGTGTTTTGATCGAAGATGAGAGATGGAATATAACTAGGTAGGATGTGTATCGAAGCGGTGGAGGTGGATAATATGTTAGGGGAGAGGCTTATTGGATCGTGACTGGGGCGGGTGTGAGCTCTAACTTGGGCCGGTTAAAAGCGGGTCGTGGGTCGGACGGGAAAAAACCGGGTCGTTTTTGGATTTCCCAATGATTGTATAGTTTTAAAATAAGTTATTTGGTACCCGAACCGGAACAAAAATAGTAACATGTAGAATGGCAATGGGGCGGGTTTGGGGCGGGGCGACCACCCTCCATCCTCAAACCCGATTAGCAAATCACGCCTTAAACCCGCCTCGATCCCCAATGGGGATCTTATCGGGGCGCTCCATTGAGGCGAGATGCTCCCTCAAACCCGCTCCGATCCCCGTTGGAGATCTTATCGGGGCGACTTGACGAGCGTATTGCTCCACCAAATACACATTGTTCTCTGTTTATTATTATTTTTACGCCATATTTTATACAAATGTGATTACATGCAATAATATGAATAATCAAGAACCCACTAATAATATAATTATTAGTAGCGTTCATAAGTTTTCAAGAAATTATACATAAATAATTATAACCACGTTAAAAAAAATAAAACTTCTTTTAAAAACATTACACAAAAAAGTTTTTATTAATCACAACTTACAATCTTGCAAAGATATAATACTACAAAAATGTGATAATATTGGTTTATTACGTAAATACTAACATAACAATATATGAAAATAATATATCGATATGTACGTATAGTTTCGGGGCGGGGCGGGTTGGGGATGTTATGCCCCGTCCCCGCCCCGAACCCGATAAGAATCCCCGTTAATGCCCCGAAACCCGCCCCGTAACCCGATAAGCATGCCCCGCCCCAAAAACTTCGGGTTTTGGATTTCCCCATTGGGTTCGGGTTTTTTTTGCCATCCCCATGCAAGTTTGACTTGTCATTTGATCCGAATTAGAGTCGGCTATTTCACCAATTAGAAAATTACTGATAATTCGTGTAAGGACTAAAACCGTGAATAAGCTTGTTTAGTTTCAAATACGGGGTCGGGTTAACTAGATATGTACTCCTTCCATTTTAAATTAATAATCCATCTTTTTTTTTGAATGTCTCAATTTAATTGTCAATTACTAAAAATAAATCTGGAAGTTTAATCAAGTTTATAATATTATCCAGCCTTGTTTGAAATTATGATTACAAACTTTAAAAAATGATTTAATTAATTAGCTAAGGGTAAAACTGTGATTCTGCTAAAAAGTAACAAAGTGAAAGCAGTAATAAATGCACTTTTCTTAAACTATGTGTTTTTTGTCGAGGACAATAATTTAAGGACGAAGGAAGTATAAAACAAGGATTATAAAAACCCACACGTTTGACGTGGTAATTTAAATAAAATCTTAATAGATAAGTTTATGGATTTGTTTGTACCCGTAATAAGTTTCGTATTTTTCTTAATTTTTTTAAAAAATAATTTTTTTGTTAAATTTAAAAAGTACGAAAAAATTAAATTTATTTAAAAAAATTAAGATTTTAAAAAGTACGAATTTTTTTAAAGATTTTTTAAAATTTTTTAATGAACAACAACGTAAATGAAAAGCATGTGCCACACACATAATTTGTCTCTTTTTTTTACATAGTTTTTTTATTCTCGAGCTAGTGATTCTCACCATTCTTCACTTTTTTTAGAGAATGGATTTGTTTTCCAAATAATCATATTTTAATTCTCTATTCTCATTCTTTAATGTACCAAACTAAGGAAATCTTTCTCATTTCGTTTATCACATTTCTATTCCATCATACCAAACGTCCCCTTAGTGTATTAGATGTTTGAAAAGAATTTCTTTAGGTTATTGGTTAAATTTCAGGTTAGGGTGTTTTAAACGAACATCAGAAAACAAAATCGCGATAATATTACCACCAATTAAGTCCCGTTTGCTAATTTATTATAATACAAGCTAAACTAATTAGTATAATACGGGCTTTTATGAAGCAATCATGATTTTAAAGTTTGATATGCTAGCTTAATATAGTTAGAGGGCCTTTATAACAGTACGGGCCTTCATAGCGTCGCAGCTTGGTGGTCGTTTGTCTTCCACCACTATGTAAATAATAAGTTATTATAAATCGAATATTATTTATTGTTTTCCTAAAAAAAATGAATATCCCACAATTATTTTTCTCTAAATTTTTTCGTTAAACTATTTTTTTTTGTCGAGGACAACAATTTAAGGACGAAGGAAGTATAGAAACATGGATGTTAAAAAGAATCCTCTCACTTTTGACGTGGGTAATGTAAAATAGACACAACATTAATGAGGATAAGTTTATGGGATATGTTTGTACCCATGAAATAAGTTTTCGTATTAATTTCAGACTTAATTTTAGTTAAAAAATAAAATTTTTTTGTTAAATTTAAAAAGTTAACAAAAAAACAAATATTTATCTAAAATTCCGAATTTTAAAAAGTACGAATTTTTTTAAAGATTTTTTTAAATTTTTTAATGAACAACAACGTAAATGAAAAGCATGTGTCACACACATAATTTGTCTCTTTTTTTACATAGTTTTTTGATTCTCGAGCTGGTGATTCTCACCATTCTCCATTTTTTTAGAGAATGGATTTATTTTCCAAAGAATCATATTTTAATTCTCTATTCTCATTCTTTAATATACCAAACTAAGGAAATCTTTCTCATTTCGTTTATCACATTTCCATTCCATCATACCAAACGTCCCCTTAGTGTATTAGATGTTTGAAAAGAATTTCTTTAGGTTATTGGTTAAATTTCAGGTTAGGGTGTTTTAAACGAACATCAGAAAACAAAATCGCGATAATATTACCACCAATTAAGTCCCGTTTGCTAATTTATTATAATACAAGCTAAACTAATTACTATAATACGGGCTTTTATGAAGCAATCATGATTTTAAAGTTTGATATGCTAACTTAATATAGTTATAGGGCCTTTATAACAATACGGGCCTTCATAGCGTCGCAGCTTGTTGCTCATTTGTCTTCCACCACTATGTAAATAATAAGTTATTATAAATCGAATATTATTTATTGTTTTCCTAAAAAAAATGAATATCCCACAATTATTTTTCTCTAAATGTATATACTAGTTTAAATAGCCCGTGCCGTCACTGTGGTTTAAGACAATATGTTTCTTTCTTTAAATACATGTATGATTTTTATTTTTATTTTGTTTTAAAAGTTATGTTATAGAGTATTATCGAAATCATATGAAGAGAATAGATTCATATCTATATATATTAAATGAGCTAGAGGATAATTACTAATTTTTTTCTTCTTTGATTGCCTGATAACTAACTCGACCATTGTGAGCCCGACTAATCTCTACAAAAACTACTCTTATAGGTAGCCCGAAGTCGCTCATGAGAACCTCGAGCCGACACAGGGGATTAGTTTTCTCCTCGTTATATTCGAACCATTGACCTCCACTTTGGAAGGCTGGTTATCTTACCGTTGGGTATGCAGTTGATATTGTATATGTTTTATGATTCTAGTTGCATTATTTGAGTCAACTTACTTAAAGGGTTAATGGTCACATTTGTGTAAAAAATGTAAAAATTTGCTTCGCAATCGAATTTAGAGCATCAATCTGAGTTATCAAAATCGTCATATTATAGAATATAAAAGCTAAAAACACAAATAAGTATTATGTTTCGTGCATACAATATGTTTTGGTCAAACAAAGATTTACCTCCATGTATATCTTCAATACATATACAAATGTAAAAAGAGTTTACGCCATTTTTCCGTCACCAACACTTTTTTAAGATATAAAATAGCCAGATTGTTGTATATATTTATAGGCATACACACATGTCAATGGAATAAAAAATTTTTGAGAAATTTAAATGTTAGAATTTTAGTACGTATTAAACCAAAAAAGAAAAAAAAAATGCAATTCTCCAACACATCAATTAAAGCTAGAAAACCCTTTTTATTAATTTTATGATATTTTATGTGCTTACGGCTGTTTTTCTAATTGGTTGTACAACATAATTTCAGACCGACAATAAAAAAAATCCATCAAAAAGTCTTCGGTAAATTTGGGATAGGTGATTAGAACTGTTAAATCTTTGTTGGAAGTAAAAAAATTGTTTTTACGTATAGTAATATTTTAAAAATAAAAAGTCTACGGAATAAGTTAAGGGTTATTTGTTTATTTTTTAAAGTTATAATAAAACATTGTAAATTTATAAATTTACATTTAACTACCATATACAATTATTAAAATTAAAAATCACTAATTTTTATTAATTACCTCACTATTTTCAGTTTTTTTCTTCACAAATTACACATATATTTTTAGTGTTTTTTTCTCGTCATATTTCTCCACCACAAATTGTTAATTTCGACCAAATCACGATTTTAATTTGACTTTATTTATTGACCAATCAGATCACGACGATTTTGCCTACGTGGCAAATCAAGCGTTCTGACAGTGGCCTATTTTTAAATTCATATGATTCAATTTGATGAAAAACTCCGAAATGATGTAATTCTTTTATTATATAAAAGATTTATATAAGTATAGAACCCGCGTATTTCGGCGGAATATTTTTAAATAGATTTTGCTATGATGTAATCATCTAACAACGTTTATTTATCTATTTTCACTTGTTATATTTTTAAGTTTGTGTAGCTGTGGACACAAACCATAAGGATTAATAAAAAGGTATGAAGCCATGATTATCTACAAAAATATGTTTTGTGGCGGGTAAGAACCAGTCGCTAAGGTGCGAGGCGTGACCTCCACGTTACGAAATGGACCAAGGCGTCGACTCTAAGAGTGGCGTGAGATAAGGCGCGATAAGGCGCGCTAAGACGTGAGGCGTGGCGAACCTTTTAGATTGAACTCCGATTAAAAAAAATTCAAAATGAAGAATATTATATGTAAGAATAGTTTCTTAACTTTATTCATATGTACAACGCTTTATTAAAACTCAATATATATGAAATATGATATAAATATATAAATATTTTCATATTTTGGGCCGTCTAAAGTCACGCCTTAAAAACGCAAAGGCTACGCCTTAGCCGCTAAGACGTGAGGCTTGGTCATGCCGTCACGCCACGCCTCACGCTTTTTATAACCTTGGTGAGAACTAATAAAAATGAAATGCGTTTTCAATATGTTTAAAATCGAAATCGTGCAAAAGAATTTAACAATTATATCAGTTTATTTATCACAAATTAATTCTAGAGTGGAACCGTGTGTGAGATTATATGCTCAACATATTATGCCTTAAAAAAATACTAGGTCCATTTTATTTGTGTTGAAAACCTTTTTAGCTTTGTAATATTTATGGAAAGTAAATATTTAGTTTTGTTTGGTTATTTGTTCAGTTAAAAATTATACTTCATTGTAACATTTGTATTTAGCATTTGAAGGTGGAAAATGAAATCTTTACTACGTATAAAAGAAAAAGGCACAAATATTTAAAGTGAAGAATGCTTGAAAGTGAAAAACTGAAACTATGTAAGGAAGGTTTAACTACGTAAGATGAAAGGGTTAATACACAAAAAAGTTACTAAAGTTTGGCCAAATGTTCATCTAAGTTACTATTGTTTAGGTTACTCATGTATACGGTTTTATTATTTGGGTTACTGAACCTTTAAAACAGTTTACAAAGAGGTTACTCAAGTATACATGTTTATTATTTGGGTTACTGAACCTTTACATTATTTGGCTTACTGACCCTTAAAAAGATTCACCCGTATACTTGAATAACCTTTTTGTAACCAAAAAAACAATAGGAACTTAGGTGAACATTTGGCCAAACTTTAGTAACATTTTTATGTATTAACCATAAGATGGAAATAAAACACAAAAAGCGAAGGTATTGGCTAGGCTTAACTACATACGCTGGCAACTAACAATACTCCATTACTACACAACTGTATTACTGCATAGGTTGACATACGCTGAAACCATTACACGAAAAAGGAAAATGTTTTAAGGAATTGATTGTCGCTGGAAACTATTACACAAAGAAGGAAAGGGTTTGTGATTGTAAACTATTTTCGGAAGGTATACTGTTTTCGGAAGGTATACTGGTTGTCCTCTAACACGTCATGTGAATGTATAGGCGGGAAATGTTTAAGTTTAAATTTAAACAACCCAAATGCCTATATAAACAACCTTATTGTGTGGATTCCTATCATTCATGTTAATTGCATTCGCATAAAAGAACAACAGAAAGAAAAAGAAATGGCAATGAAAAATGAAAACAATGTTGACGATGCTATTGAGGTTTGTTTTCTTTACATTCGGGTTTTGACGAGAACAACATTGTAATGTGACATGCTTGTACCTGCTTATTAGTTTCGTTGTTTTGTGTTCTAATTGTTCTTTTGCTTGTACCTGCTTATTAGAACATTGTAATGTGACATGCTTGTACCTTATTGTGTGGTTTTCTTTACATTCAAATGCTTGTCTTATGTTCTACTTTGTCCTTATATTGTTTTTTATTATACCGCTTCATCCCCCTCCTAATCGTGCTCTACTTTGTCCGTAGATACCATGTTAAAGGTTTGTTTGGGAACCCCTTTTGGTTGAATTTGTTGATTCTGTGAAGGGCATGTTTGGTAGGAGGAAATTCAGAGAATTGAAATGAAGATAAGAAATGGAATTCATAGAAATGAATTATCAAGGAAATTGAATAATAATTCCAGTGTTTGGTAGCAACAGAGAATTTACTCACAAATCAGTTAAGAAATTATTTTTTGTTTTTGGTAACAAATAAGATAGAAATAAAAAAGCTAGAATATATTACTAAACATCACAACATGCGACGAAATCAAAAGGCCATGGACCACCATACACATAAAATTCATACCAAATACATAAATAGCCGAAGAACCATAAAAACATCATATATACCACTGTCTGTCACAAATTGCAGCACCACACAAACATCATATATACCACCTATATTTAACGCAAAATGCTTGAGCACACGAATTGCAGCATGCACGAACTGCATACGTAAATCAAATGCAGAACCACTTGCAGCCACAAACAACTTGTTGGAATCACAAATTTTGAATTACAGCAACATCACACCATTTCAGAAGTTGCAGTACCAAACAATCACAAATGTTAAAAAGCCTTCACCATTTGTATAACCGGCATCACAAAGATAATAAGTACCTATAACAAAGTACGTGGGTTAAAATATATATGTATGTGTGCACATGTAGTTATAATAAGTACCGATAAGGTTTTCGAGCATCGGTTGGAACCCTCACTTTGATGTATGTTTCATCTAATGCTCCAAGACAACCCTACAAAAAAAACAAATCATAGTTAATATCCTATATGATCAAAGAACCCAACCTAAACCAATGAATCATAACTGATAGTATGTTAAAGGTTTCTGCTGCACCTGTCATAGCGGCCATCATTCTTCGTTTCTTTTGTTGCGCCAATGGTGATCTTGCCATCTACAACATACGATTAAGTGCAGACGCGATTAAAACTAGTAAAAGAATATTTATTACAAACAATGAACAACATTACATTAACAATAAATTATAAGAAGTTAAAATAAGTTTCTGTCCCATAACAATTGAGGTACTAAACCAAGAAAGGCTCCATATTTTGGCCACTGTAGTCGCACACTAGATCATGTTTTTACATGTTGCTTTACATACACACAAAAAAGTCAAAATTTTAAGGATGAATAATTTCAACAAACAATATAAATATCAAAACTTACGGATGAAGAAATTGTAACTTTCAATACAAAAGTGAAAACTATCGAAGATTTTTTTTCAAAGATCTACAAACTACTAAAACAAAAAAGAAATCTTAGAATGGTGATTAAATTGTAAGTTGTTGGCAAATAATTAAAAGACCAAAGATCCAAATACATGATATCAAATAGATGAGAAATACCCACTTTTATCACCAATCGGAGGTTCAAGAGTCACCGGAGAAGAGGTGGGTAGAGGTTGAAGAGAGGATCTCCAAGATTCCCAAAGAGGACAAGGTTTTAATTTTTGTGAGGAGAGTGTGTTTTGCACGTGATATAGTATATATACCCTCTTTTTTTCTACCAAATATTACTTGTATAAAAAAAACACGGAGTTAAGTTGGGAGGAGTTCATTTCATTAGCAAGTGGAAATAAAAATACAAAGAGATCAATTCATAGGAATTCAATTCTCTGCTTATTTTTTTTCTTTAATGCACCAAACATAAGAAATGAAATCATTTATGTTTCTTTAACTTCAGCTCCTTGTACCAAACATGCCCTAAGGGACATTCTAGTGGGTATAGATTTATGAACCTTTTTTATTTTGATTCTAACTGTCCCCACAAGTCAATTTTGGATATGTACCATCACATGTGGTAACGTCATTATTATGAAGAATATCTTCCCCAACATTATTGTTTTGAAGTTTCTGTGATCTAACCAGGTGCTACTATTGGTACCCCCTCGCCCAGTAAAAGATAATGTTGGTTCTTGTAAGATAATGTTTGTCATTTAGGTTTGCCAAATAAGTCCTTGGATCACTAATCTTTCGTGTAAGATATGTGATTTAGGTTTGCCAAATAAGTCCGTTTGGATCACTAATCATTTAGGTGTGCAAAATATGTCTGTAAGATATCTCATTTAGGTTTGCCAAATAATTTAATGTTATGGATATCTTTCTTTTCGGGCGGTGATAAAACAACTCAACGCGAGTGGGTATGAGCATTCATACGTGATGGTTATTGATGAGATGTGATGGTTATTGATGAGCTGGAAATGCAAAGACACCAGCACTTGGGGAAGCTTTATAGATCAACTCGTTCAGGAAAGGTAACAATGCTAATGTTATTTGTTTGAGCTATTAGTACACTTATGTGCTTAATTACTTCTTGTGAATCATGTTATATATTGTTTTTTCTATTATTTCTGCTATATCCTCCTACGCATATTCCTACATATCCTCATACACATTAATATTTATATTTTTTCTCTACTCATTCTCTATCCGCATGTAAACCGTTGTTGTGACATTTATCAGGATCCTGTGAGTAGGAATATAAGTAAGAAGATATTGTAGGAAGATATATCATTTCTCTTGATGTGTGCGGCGTGCCTTAAACTAAGATGCAATACATTTATATGTTTATTCAATGTCATCAAAAAAAATTTATGTCACTCTTCTTGGAGTTATAACTTATAAGAGCCTTAGGTGTAGTAACGTCGGCGTTGGCGTTGGCCGGCGTTGTCCAGCGTTACTACACCGCCGGAAGGCGTTGGCCAACTCTTTCTGTATCCCTCTTCTCAGAACCCGAATCAATCTTTCATCTTCCAATGGAGTCAACTTATTAGAGGAAATAACAGGAAGTGTATATCCTTCTTCGAGGAACAAGTAATTGAGATGATCAGGTAACTTTTTAAGCTCGAGTTTTAGTGCCTGCACAATTGATGGAAGAAGTTTAGCATTATTTAGAGGTAAACCAAGATAAGAAACAATTTTATTAACAGGTGCAAGAGAGTTAAGTTCAGAAATTGCTTCTTGTAGATTCAAATTTGGCTCGAATTCCTTATTTGCAATTTATGATATAGTGCTAGTAAGCGTAATCTTTAATAAATCCTCATCATTTAGCTCAAAAACTTTCTGCACTAAGGAGTCAATAACATCAATGCTAAAAACATAATGTTCGCTACTAGGATACTTCATGGAATCATATATATTAAACTTAATCAGTTGACCATCAAATTCCATAGTAAGTGTACCCTTATGAACACAAATATTAGTCCTAGTTGTTTTAAGAAATGGTTTCCATAACAAGATAGAAGGTGTATTAGAATGATTCTCATTACCCATATCTACAACATAAAAATCAGTTGGAAAAACCAAATCTTTAACCTGAACTAATATGTCCTCTAACACGCCATTGGGGTATGCATAAGAACGATTAGCAAGTTGTATAACTACCCCTGTTTCTATTTATTTTCCAACATTCATAGCTTTATATATAGAACGAGGCATGACATTAATTGAAGCTCCTAAATCTAGCATAGCTCTTTCTATCTCGACATTACCTATTTTACAAGGAATAGTAAACATACATGGATCCTTGCATTTAATAGGAAACTTCTTTTGAATCATATCAGACATATTTTCTCCTAACAATACTTTTTCATTACCTTTGAGCTTTCTTTTCGATGTACACAACTCCTTTAGAAACTTTGCATAGCGAGGAACCTGCTTAATAACATCAAGAAGTTGAATGTTTACCTCAACTTTATGAAAAGTTTCAAGAATTTTCTTCTCCTGCTCTTGTTTTCTAGACTTTGAAAAACGGTGTGGAAATGGAGGAAGTATCTTGATATCATCTAGTGGTCTGTTTGTTTCTTGCGGCTGAAGAGTTTGAGACACCGAGCCCTCTTTCACGATCTCTTTCTCCAAATCACGTTTAGATGGTTTAAGTGGTTGTTCTTCTAACACTTTTCCACTTCGCAAGGTAATTGCACTCACATTATGCTTTGGGTTATTAATGGTTTGAGATGGTAATTTACCTGAAGCTTGAGATTCCAATCGGTTCACGGAGGTAGCTAACTGACCTATTTGGTTTTCTAAGTGCTGAATGGTGCTTTTGGTATCTTGTTGAAATTGTTGTGTGCTTGTAGCAAGCGTTTTAACAAAATCTTCAAGAGACATGCTCGAATTTGAAGATGATGGTTGTGAGTGAGTTGTTGGTTTAGGATATTGTTGCTGGAAATTGTTTGAACATTGGCATTTCTAGAATAAAAGTCATAAAAATTCTACTAGCATTTCCTTCAAAAAATTTAGTTATTATTTGATAACTTGAGATCTAAACAAGACTTATACTATTTCATACTCCCTCCGTCCCATATTAAATGTCCACTATTGACTTTTGCATTCTTTCTTTTCCAACTTTGACCTTAAATATATTTTTTTGTTTTACGTGATACTTGATGAAAGTTATACCAATAAAAAATACATTTAAAACTCAATCCATTCACATATTTTGCATCAAGTATTACATAACACAAACAAAAATATTTATGGTCAAAGTTATAAAAAAAGACTTTAAAAAGTCAAAGTGGACATATAATATGGGACAGAGGGAGTATTAATCTTGACTTATTAAATTATTTGGGACATGATAACTTATAAATTTATACTTTTATGTAGACCTAATAGACGTAAAACCTCCTTTTTGAGTATTAGGACATAAATAAACTATTCGAGAGATTTAACCGACCATAAACTCAATCATGATCTTGTAATATACAACCTCTAATATTTTATGGAGAAATAATATGACATATGGATATAAACATAAAGTAGAGAACTTAAAGAGAAAAGACATATCACGAGAATAAGAACTTTGACTTTTACAAGGTGTAACGAATAAACAAATTCATAAACTCAAAGCACTTACTAAGGATGGATAATGCATAGTACTCACTTGTTTTGCATACATGTTAAAGTAGACATGATTTCATTATTTAGGTGACGGATAGAGTGTTGTATTACTTTTTTGTGCCTACAGTTTATCGCAGTATTTTTGCTATTTCCCATTTAGGTGAGTTTTCATAGCCCCTACTCTACTGTTTTAAATCATCTTTTGGGGTGAGAACATTGCTTATTTCAAACGTATGAACACAAATACAATTACTCATTACTGATTGGTCTAAGTCTCGATTTAACCCAAGTTGCTACTTGTCCACTATCGTGAACCGTTAATTACTTGTAAGCGCGAATGTTATGGATAGATCTATCAGGATTGACGTCCCTGTTCGTCTTGGACTGACATTAGTCAAGCGAATACAGTTTCATTTGAATCAGATTATGGGTGTCTCGGGTTCTATACTTGCATGGGCATTTATTCATTGTTGGTATATGTTAACGCTTCGGTGTCATAAGCTTAGACAATAGTAATGCAATTTATGTGACTTTGTATATGTTATATTGTCACATGTGGATAAAACCTTATGGTTCATAAACACTAAACATTTCTGCTTAAACAAAACCTATGAACTCACCAACTTTATGTTGACGCTTTAGCAATATTTTCCTCAGGTTGTAAGAGTGAAGATGCTATGTGAAGTCTCATGCATTACAATCATTTCTAGTCTATCTAAAGATCATTTGTACTATCTAAAAACAATGTTGTCATGTCTGTGACCAGATTTATGCTTCCGCACAATGTTTAAACAATTTATTATTTCCTAATGCAAGTGATCTATTTTCTAAACGTCTCATATAGAGGTTGTAACATTTTGTATTTTTAGGTCATTTACGATGTCATCTATTTTACTAATTATTTTTTTTTCTCGTACGCGTTTACTTTAATTCTTATTATATAGTTAAATCGCGTAAACTAAAAATCAACAATTAGCGTAAACGGATGCCAAACGAATTTAAGTTTACATCAAGAAATCATTTTATTATTATTACTAAAGTAATAATTTAGTTATTATGTTTTATTTTTTTATTGGTTACGTAAATCGTTTACGTTTCGCGATAAATTACGTTTAAGCATACTCGAAACTAACAAAATTAATCTACTCTTCAACAAATACTTATGTTTATAACAAATGCTCAAAGTTTTATAAAACTTTACCTACATTCATCACTTGAGCCGAATTTACCATGAAATAAATAAACCAATACACACACTTTACAAAATTATACAATATGTTTAAAGTTACCAACTTATACTAGGCAAGTAATACTTTCATTTTGCAAATAAGATATTAGCTAGTCAATTCATTCCCTAAATTTCATGAGATGATTTCTATTTTAGGGAACCAAGTCATTAAAACCTAAAGACTTTCACAAGTTTTGACCAAAGACTCCTTAGTTCTCTCATTGTGTTTCTTTGACTAGTCTTAGGACTATAAAAGGCTTGCACTAGTAAGTAAATTCACACACTTCTTATTTGCAAAGAAAAACTTCACCATATACTCCCTTTGTCTCTCTAAAACCTACGGCGAACATCAAACCACCACCAAATCCATAAAAAAATTTATTTACAACACTTACTCATATTCTTACATCATATCTAAGACCTACCAAGGAAGATTTAAGGCTTGGTTAAGCCTTTACAAGAGTTAAACAAAGAAAAAGGAAAATTAGGGTTTACTTGGAAATTAGGGTTTTCAAGTGTTGCAAGCTAGGGTTTCTAATCTAAACAAAGGCTTATATTGTGTTGGTCATCATCATACATCACCATAAGGTTATCTAAAACCCTTCATGTCTTTACAGTTATCATTTTATGTGTTTATATGTTCTATTTAGCAATATCACCATTTAGGATACTTTTAAACATGTAAAACATATGAGGTTGATAATATCATGAAATAACGGATATATAAGTATTGTAACATGTTGGTTAAGTGTAAACATGTATATGTATAAACTTGTAATTTAAAGTTACTTAAGAAAGTTTAAGGTTTTTAAGCCTTGTTAAGGACTTGATACTTTGGAACTCATGGACACAATATGGATCTTGGACTCTATTATATGTAAGACAAGTATATAATAAGTCTTGGAAAACTTGTGGTAAATTATTAAGTTAAAAGGTATATAAAACAAGTTATAAAAATGGATATGTATAAGTATTATAAAGGGGCTGTTTTGGTTCGACCTTGGTAACAGCCCTACCATGTTTTAAAAAGATAGTACGCCTCATGACGATTCCAAAATGATAAGAAACTCGAAAAACCGATTTATAACGAAAAAGATACGACGATTTCAAGTTTACGTTAAATATATACTTTTATAAAACTATTTTTTATAAAAGTTACTATTCACCACAGAAACTTATACTTTTAAAACATCAATAAATTGATAAAACTTTTAAATACGAAGACGTGCTCGAAAGAATCGCTAAAAACGGAGTTAAAACGAATAAGTTACGACATTTACGATAACTAAATCTATAAAAATAAATATATAACTGTTATGAACAGTAAAAATCACTATTCATCAGAAAACTCAGATTTTGAAAATGTTATATTTTGATAACTCGTCTTAATACGAAGGCGTGGACGTAAGAAACGAAAGAAACAGACTTAAAACGAGAAAGTTACGTCAGTTTTACTAAAGTATACTTATAAACGTTTTTACTTTATAAATATGATTTCACTAAAACGATTAGATGGTGATGTAGCTATATAGAATTATATGTGGTATTAGTTAATCAAAGTACTATATTACTAGGGAGTTTCATAATGAGGCCTCTTCGGGGTGGCGTATCGACGAGTTGTTGGATTTACGATTTAAAGTGTCCTAGCTCCTCATACGTCACTACATGACCTCTTAATTATGATAGCCCGAACGATAGTATGATGAGCTATACGACCTATAAATAATCAAAGTGTTTAGTACTTATACGACCTATATTGGATTAGGTTGCATTCGATCGTAAGCGTGACGCATTTTCTATTGTGAATACTTGTTGATTACCATTCACTCGAGGTGAGTTCATAGCCCCTTTTTCTATCTACTTGTTTTACAAACTCTACGGGGTGAAATTACATGCTTGTTTTACTACGGACACAAGTGTTTTAAACTGTATGCTATCCAGATTATTGCCTGATTATTATTGCCTAAGTTACCACAGTGCCATCTAAGTCCCTAATATCATGAACCGTCAATTGCTATTATAGTGAGCGCTAGTGTTGTGGATAGATCTATCGGGACTAACAATCCCCACCGGAATTTATGGTCACAAGTTGATCATGGTGCATTTAACATTTAGAGAACTGTAGGCTGTTTTGGCAGACACCCTACCTATTTGGGGCAGACAGACAGTTAAGGCTTCGGGGTCATGAGCTTAGCGCAATAATACATGTTTTGGACTACTGAATTTGTTTCATAGTCTACCATTACTTAAATCGTGTGGTCTACTCTTTTACCGACAAACCTATGGATTCACTCAACCTTTGCGTTGACTTTTAGCATATTTAATTTCAGGTCCTAAGGTATAAGATTGGATGGGAGCCGTGATGGATATCAATGAAGATGGATTCTATGTTTATTTAAATTTGATGCAACTTTTATCTATAAAAACTTAAGTCACCTTTTGGTAGTATGAAGCTTTTGTTTAATTAAAAACGCATGTGGAAATGTTTATGACTTTTAAAACATATGGGACCTAATGTATGAACTCTGATATTTTGCTATGGCATCGAATGAAATCTTATCTTAAAACGTCCATTTAAGGTCGTTTCCTATATCTTGATTGTTGTACTTTGACGTAGCACCCCATTGTTACCATTCCGCTGCTACCTGATTTTGGGGGTGTTAAAGATGGTACCAGAGCCAAGGTTATAGGGAACTGGGTCATTTTCAAAACCTAGTCTATAACTACAAAGTTTAAAGGTTTTCTTTTCTTTCATTTTTAAATACAGAATCATTCATCGCTATCCGATATCCACGTGCGCGTATTCCTTGACCCTTACTTACTTTTCCGATTGTCATTATTGCATTATATATAATCTTAGATATATAATACTTGGTTTAAATTCGATCTCTTACGTCTATCTTTTGACATATCAATATCTATTTCTATCGATCAATTATATAAATATCGACTATCCTGATTAATTTATGATTATTTATATCATTCTCCATTATTTACCATGTGCCATGACTCTGCATACCTTTACAAATTCTCAACGAATTGTGTACTTGTGTTGCCAGAATCATGCCGCCTAGGAGATTTAAGAAGAAATCTGTTAGGAAGATAGTGGAAAAGCGTGTGTCCAAAGCCATTGAAAAATACGAAAAGACTAGAGCTGACTCAAACAATATTGGTGGATCCGGATCAACAAATATTGGAGGAACTGTTATTCCACAGATGCATGGATGTTCGTATAAGACATTTATGAATGGCAAGCCTTACTCTTTCAAGGGGACTGAAGGTGTAGTCGGACTAAAACGTTGGTTCGAAAAGATGGAGCAAGTGTTTGAAATTTGCAATGTGCTAAGATACCAAAGTGAAAGTTTGCTAGGTGCACGATTGAGGGTCGTGCACTAACCTGTGGAAACAAATATGTACAACTTTGGGACTTCTAATGCAAATCAGATCCCGCTAGAGCAACGTGAAAGAATGATGACCACTGAATACTACCACAGCAACTAAAATCCAAGGATGGAACAAGAACTTTGGAACTCTGACCTGAAAGGAGATGATAACGAAGCTTACAGTAATCGTTTCCATGAACTAGTTCTGATGTGTCCTGAATTGGTGTCCACTAAAAGTAAGAAGATTTGAAAGTACATTCGTGGGTTTCCTAAAAGAATAAAAGGAAACATCACTTCTTCAAAGCCTGCGACCTTGCATGAGGCAATCAACATGGCCCGTGAGCTGGTCGAGCAATCAGTTCAGGGTAGGGCTGCAAGAATTGGGGAAAGCAATAAAAGGAAATGGGAAGACAACCAGAGAAACAACAACAACAATAACCATAACTACAACAATAACCACAACAACAACAATAACCGCAACTGAAACAACAATCATCACCAGCAACAAAACAGGAGACCAGAAACTGTCAGGGCATATGCTGCAGCCCCAGCTGGAGGAAAGATTTATGCTGGAAATTTACCAAAATGCAACCGGTGCAACTTACATCATCATGGACCGTGTCCTCAAAAGTGCCAGAGATGTCAAAGAATAGGTCACATGGAGAAGGATTGTAGAGTTAGGCTTCAGGGTGCAGGTAATGACTTCCTGCAGAATGTGACATGTTTCGGGTGTGGTGAGAAAGGACATTTCAAGGACAAGTGTCCGAAAGCAGGGAACCAGCAGAATGATGGAGCTCGTGGGAGAGCTTACGTGGTGATTGAAAATCCACAGCAGAATCCGAATGTGGTCACGGGTACGTTTCTTCTTAATGATCACTACGCTTGTATTCTCTTTGATTCGGGTGCTGAGAAGAGTTTTGTATCTTCTGCGTTTACACATTTTATTGATATTGCCCCAGCCACTTTAAATACTAGTTATGAAATCGAATTAGCAGACGGAAAAGTTGTTAGCACCAATACCATTTTACGTAGTTGCACCTTAGTCTTGTTAAATCACGTGTTCAAAATAGACTTGTTGCCAACCCGGCTAGGAAGTTTTGATGTTATCATTGGAATGGATTGGTTGGCATACCACCGAGCTCTCATCGATTGTTATGAGAAGATTGTCCGTATTCCTCTTCCGAATGGCAAGATTCTTGAAGTTCAAGGCGAGAGGCCAGAAAAGGATCTTCGTTCACTTGCATGTATCAAGGCTGATGAGAAAAAGCTTGATGACATACGTGTTGTTCGAGACTTCCTTGAGGTATTTCCAGACGATCTGTTAGGTTTACCTCTTGTGCGAGAGATAGAATTTCGCATTGATCTGATTCCAGGCGCATCGCCAGTTGTTAGATCTTCATACTGGTTAGCCCCTTCAGAAATGTTAGAATTATCGAACTAGCTTAAAGAACTTCAAGAGAAGGGTTTTATTCGACCAAGTCACTCACCCTGTTGACTCAAAAGAATAAGGCTTATGTGTAGGGCGATAAGCAAGATGAAGCTTTCTAAATTATGAAGGAGAAACTATGCAATACTCCTGTGTTAGCACTCCCCGATAGACCCGACGACTTTGTGGTCTATTGTGATGCATCAAAACAAGGTTTTAGGAGCGTGATGATGCAGCGGGGCAAAGTTATAGCATATGCGTCAAGACAGTTAAAGAAGCAAGAAAAAAATAGAACCCGATATGGGCACTTTGAGTTCACAGTCATGCCATTTGGACTGACAAACGCGCCAGCAATATTTATGGACTTAATGAACCGCGTCTGCAAGCCGTATTTGGACAAATTCGTAATTGTGTTCATTGACGACATCTTAATCTACTCAAAGTCAGAAGAAGAACATGAAGTCCACCTGAAGACGATTTTAGACTTACTCCAGAAGGAGAAGTTGTATGCCAAATTTTCAAAGTGTGAATTTTGGTTACAAGAAGTACAGTTCCTAGGACATGTGGTCAACCATGACGGTATCCACGTGGACCCTAGCAAGGTTGAGTCGGTCAAGAACTGGAAGACCCCTTGAACGTCAATGATTTCGGTCATTTTCTAGGATTGGCGGGTTACTACCGAAGGTTTATGAGAATATTCTCAACGATCGCCAAAGCCCTCACCTGTTGACTCAAAAGACATAAGAGTATTTGTGGGGTGATAAGCAGATGAAGACTTTTCCAAATTCTGAAGGAGAAACTATGCAATGCTCCTGTGTTAGCACTCCCCGATGGACCCGATGACTTTGTGGTCTATTGTGATGCATCAAAACAAGGTTTTGGGTGCGTGCTGATGCAGCGGGGCAAAGTAATAGCATATGCGTCAAGACAGTTGAAGAAGCATGAGAAAAATTATACCACCCATGACCTGGAATTGGGTGCGGTGGTGTTCGCTCTTAAAATCTAGAGACATTATCTTTATGGGACGAAAAGTGTTATCTACACTGACCACAAGAGTCTCCAGTACATATTTGACCAGAAAGATTTAAATATGCGCCAAAGGCGGTGGATCGAGCAACTCAGTGACTACGAGTGTGAGATCAAATACCACCCGGGTAAGGCGAACGTGGTGGTAGATGCCTTGAGCAGAAAAGAAAGACTCAAGCCAAGACGAGTACGTGCTATGAGTATTACTATTCATTCTAGACTTAAGACTAAGATTTTGGAAGCACAGAGCGAAGCTTCCAAGGATCTCAAAGCCCCAACTGAATGGCTAAGAGGATTAGAAACACACTTTGAGCAACGAGATGATGGTGAAATTTACTTCTTTGATCGTATCTGGATTCCATCAGTTGTGTGTAAGAATATGAACATGGGATGAACGTCTCAAACTACTAGAAAAGTCAGTACATCCGGGTGTGGATAAGATGTACTATGAATATGAAGAGACTTGTATTGGTGGCCTGGTATGAAGAGAGACATTGCTGAGTACGTTAGCAGATGTCTTACGTGCTCTAAGATTAAAGCCGAACATCAGAAACCCTCAGGATTTCTTCAACAACCAGAAATTCCTGAGTGGAAATGGGAAAAGATAACGATGGACTTTGTCACAAAGTTGCCTAAAAGTAGCAGTGGGCATGATACGATTTGGGTCCGTTTTGATAGATTTGACCAGTAGCTCACTCTTACCTATTCGTTGGAAGACTACAAGACAGAGAAATTAGCAAAGATTTATACCAATGAGATTGTAGCGAGACATGGTGTGCCGGTATCAATCATTTCAGGACCGTGATGGTCGATTCACGTCACACTTATGGCAAGTCTTTTCAGGAAGCGTTTGGGTAACAGGACTAGACAAGGAGTACGGCTATACCCACCTCAGAACGAAGGTGTTGAGTGAGCGTACTTATTCAAACGATAGAGGAAATGCATCGAGCTTTGTTAAGGATGTTTGTGGCAGTTGGGATACTCATCTTCCATTGATTGAGTTTTCTTATAATAACAGTTACCACACACAAGCATTAAGTGTGCACCATTCGAGGCTCTGTACGGATGGAAATGTAGATCTCCCGTGATATGACTGAAGTGGAGTAAAGTCAATCTTATTGGACCATAAATTGTGCAAGAAATGACAGAAAAGATTGTTCAAATTAGGGAAAGATTGAAAACAGCTAGGAGTCGCCAGAAAAGCTATGCTGATAAGAGGTGTAAACCTTTGGAATTCCAAGTTGGAGACTGAGTGTTACTTAAGGTATCTCCATGGAAGGGAGTGGTACGATTGGCAAGAAAGGAAAGCTAGCACCAACGATACAATGTGGGACCATATGAAATTGTGGTTGGCATGTGGACCGGTGGCTTATACGTCTGAAGTTACCCCAGGAGCTAAGCCTGTGTTCACGGACACTTTTCATATGTCGAACCTCAAGAAAATTTTTAACTGAGTCCAGATGTTCAAGAACCTTTGGATAGATCGAGAATGATGAAAATCTGCGATTTGTTCGAAGAGCCTATTGAGATCGTAGACGGATGTAAAGAAGCTACGCGGAGAAGAATCCCATAAATCCAAAGTTCGTATGAAACTCGGCAAGGAGCTGAGTATACTTGGGAACATGAAGACCAATTCCGGAAGAAATATCCGAATCTTTTCTCTGAACCCGTACCTTCCTCAAGTGCCGCAACTTGAGCCTTGAGGACAAGGCTCTTCTAACCGGAGGAGACTGTAACATTCCGTATTTTCAGGTCTTTTACGACGTCATCTATTTTACTAATTATTTATTTTTCTTTCTCGTACGCGTTTACTTTTATTTTTAATAGTTAAGTTAAATCGCGTAAGTTAAAAATTATCGTTTAGCGTAAACGGACACCAAACAAATAAATGTTTACATCAAGCAAGTGTTAAGTAATTATTTTGAGTATAATTATTAACTTTGTTTATTTTATTTTTATTGGTTACGTAAATTGATTACGTTTCGCGATAAATTACGTTTAGGTATTCCCGGAACCCCCAAAACTTTTCTACGCTTCAACAAATACCCACAATTATACCCAATACCTAAAATTTTCTAAATAACAAAGTTATTAACTAGTGAAACACTTTCCTTGATTTCATGGGATCGACCCTCCTAATAAGATCGCCGACACCCACACATGGTCATGTGAGTAGCATAAGCCAGTCTTCAAGAGCTTAGTCGAGATTGATGCTCTCTATTCAATACAGTCACCAGTACTTACACTCATTTTGCCTTGCACATATACCGAGCTTCACTATATGTATTTTCCATGTCTATAGTATTTACACAGACTGGACGCGTATACACCTCCGCGTTTGGTCCATCTGCGTGTTACTGAATGCAGCAATGGGATGTTCCGCAACCCTACTAGTTGCAATTGTGACGAGATTTCATGTGAGCCATTGACACAACCGGTCACAGACCTTCACTCTTAGTGACTACATATATTATACTTGCACATAATTGTTATACAGAGAATACAGATCACAAGTTTCTTGCATCTGTCTCTTATTTTATCACCTCTTCGGCGTTAGTTACATTCCACTACACTGCAAGAGTAGATCCTACTTTACGTGCCACATAAGATAACGATAAAACGCGTTGTACCTTGTGTCTTCTGTGGCTTAAGAATCCCGCTATCAAGGGTTGTTCTGACAACACATAACTACACTTGTAATAGCAGCAAGTCGTGAAACTGGTAATGAAACACGTCTAAAGTGTTGATTCTTAAGTACGCGACAATGATTTTTGGTGAATACATTTTTAGCACATACTACAATGACAGAGAGAAATAACAGGTATCAAATGAAGTACAAGAGGCGTGTCTTGGTTGAGTTCATATATAATGAATGGGCAAATAGTGTGAGAATATCACATATCAGATTGGCGAATAAGGGCTTGTGTATACTTGTCTTATTTGTCGTTCACACAGAGACTAAATGATATAGTGATTTTTGAAGAAGGTCTGATGATCTCTAACTAGGCGACAAGTACTAAATAGGAGATGGTGCCGTAGTGGGAGCGTTATGTCCGAGTCTATACGTGGACACACTCTTAGGATAGCATTGTGCTGAGATGACTGGGCGATCAGCTATTGATATTTTACTAATGTATGAGCAATTGCAGTCTTTTTATAGAGTCACGTTGCTCAACACAATGGGAGTGATGTGCGGTCTAGTTTATTAGTGTGAGCTCATCACAGTGGGAAAGTGGTTATACATGCTGTAACGAGTAGGAGTATGTAAGTTGTATTTTTAATTAATTTGTTGTTATATTCTATACTGATACATATTTGTCATTTTGGTTATTACATTGAGTTATTATGGCTCAGAGTGGTATGAAATCTATTAGAGTTTCTTACGCGCAATTAAGAGTGTATGAAACATGGTATATTTATATATATACTACAAACACAATAGACGTACACATGAGACGAATTTTGTTATGATAGAGTAATGGTTGGCGGTGTTCTGTTGACTGTGTGTAGGATGAGATCTTTACGGACTAGTGATAGTGGAGATTTGATAGCATGGATATCAATGGCCTATCATTCAGTTGATTTGAATCTCACTTACAGTTTGTATTAGAGGACATTTGTGAGTAGATACAGTGACAGGTTCTATCAACATTTATCAGTGGACGTGTATTATATTAGTTCGAATTATCTGATAGTACATAATCACATCATTATTAGGAGTGAATACAGTGGAAGTAGATTTTTGTTCACACATATTTTGTATGGTATTGTCTTTCTTAAATATATGGATTTCACAAGATACGCGGGAAGATGACATATACGAGCACCGACACTTTCTAGTGATAGGTATATAGTGATCAGAAGATGATTTAATCACTGGGGTGCGTGGACATCAAGAAGACTTACGCTGTTACAACATCATGAAACGTATATAGATTATTACGGTACACATTCGTTGATCCTTCTTTATGATGTGTTATCTTATACAGTTAGCATAGAGACATCTATGATGTAATATTACTGTTGTTGGAAGTTGGGTGTCAGGATTGAACACGGTATATGGATCACTATTGATGATTAATACTAAGAGGAGCATAGACGTGTGAGTTCGTCATCGTGTGATATTTCTGTAGATGTATCTACTATTACTTATTAGTTGACGAGTATAGATACTCATGAAGACTCTCTGTACTATAGGTATGTTGAGTTTTCACGAAGATACAATACACGATGAAACTGAGAGGATGGTCTATATGTATGAGGTTGAAGTTGTGGCGGCAGAGAGTGAACTAGCGGGTCTTAGTGTACACAATTGTTGTCTCACTTACGAGTGCTTCGTGCAACAAACATCTGAGACAGTCTTGGTGGTCAAGGACAGTAGAGATCTTTCTTCGGATGTTCAATCTATTCACAGCATTACTTCTGAGACTATCTTGGAACTAATTTAAGTGCATTTTGTTTAGGGAACAATGACACGGTGGGGCTTTACAGTAGGAGTTAGCGATACAAGAGATTAGTAGTTTTTAATTTCTGAGACGTTGATGGGACAGTTGTGACAGGTACTGAAAGCTTGGCATTATGTAGGCGGTCACTGACATATTGTGAGGAAGATTCTTCTGTTGTGGATAGATTTCATCAAAAATAGTGTGCGAGAGGTAGTTCTCTCAGGTGTGTACTATGAACATACTAACTGAATTGTAGAGTCATGGGGACAGTAGGGGGGGAGTATAGTATAGTCTTGGAGAGTGTATACTCTAAAGTGAGTACTTAGATTGGGAGAATAATATTACTTGATATATTTGAGGGAGCATGATATTACACTGGGGTGGGTTACTATTATGGTGGAGGTTGTTGTGATATACAGCACTATCTTTTCTATAATATCAGTGGGTAATTAGATCGCTATTCATTATTACAACGGGGTATCGAGCGCTCAATCGGACTACGGAGGGTACAGTGATATAGTCTTCATTCTGCATATAAGAGGATAAAAGAGTTATGTGATTGTATATAAGATAGGTACGTTCATAGGTTCTATAACATATACACACACATTTAATTGTACATATCTAAAGTTGCTTAGTTGTAGATAACGATGACTGTTCACTGGAGTTCAAGACAACTACTTTGTGGGAGATCATTGGTTGTTAGATGACTCTTTAGAACAGTTCATGCACGTGTATCACAGGAAATGATAACGTGAATACTGTTGATGGAGAGTGACATGAGTCAAGATGACTTGTATACTAGTGTTGCACACTGATCAGTATCAGAGATATTGGATACTTATGTATGACGTTGTGAACAGGCCTTTTATGCATTACAATACTACCTACAGGTGTGATGATTGAGCATGATGGTAGACATTCATACGGTGGTTTTTTGCAGTATATCAGGTAGTATATGGAGAGAGAGACACACTCTGACTTTTGTGCACAAGGGTGGGTGTGATAATTTTTAGGGGTGTATGTAGATGACACACACAGTAGTGGAGTAACGGAGGAGGAGTATCGAGTGATTTAGGTATTTGACGTCGTGGAGGATCTATATAGTGTGGAGAGAACTGGGTTACGTCAAGGGGACACACTTCTAGGATGATTCTATGATCTAATGGCACAACTTAGTTGAATTTCACATTTTTGATTGAATGTATCATAGGATGAGGGAGGCTTATCTGGACATAGGGAGTGGTGATCTGAGATGATGTAGGGTAGTATCAGCAGGTAAGATCTCTATGTAGTCAGATGTACAACATACAGTGTGGAGCATGGTTGGGAGAGGGTGGGATATGAGAGCACAAAAAGACTACACGGATTTAACAGAGTAGTTCAGGGGTAACATGAGAGTTGTGATTTGAGCATGGGGCATGTGTTATGGGTGTGGGGGTTTGGGGATAGTGGGATTGATAAATTTTTTAGGTGGGGACTCTCTATTTAGATGTGTTTTGGAGGAGGGTATAGGTGATGTGTAGATTGAAGATTTTTGGGTTGGGTATGCTGAACACTGTGATGGTATATTTATGAGTATTAGTGTAAGGTGTAGTGGATTGGGGGGAATAATCAGGATGGGGTGCAGTCAATGTGTTCTACAAATGTTCAAGTAGGTTCTCTGGGCTTCGTTCACCTACGGATCACGTTGGAGTGATGATGATAAACAGAAGTGAATATCGCGTTCTTGATGATCTGAGCAAAGAATTTTATTCTACTAGGCTGTCTATTATTCTGTTTAATAGAGACTGACTGGTAGGGTTAGGCAACTGGGTGATATTGGATTGAGTCTCACAGTGGTATGGTTCTATTGTGAGTGGGGGTTGAGCGATAGTTGTTAGGTGTGATGCTGAGTTGAGAGATAGGTACTAGATTCTGATTAGTTTTTTTTAATGGATTTTATGTTGTAATATGTGTGTTTGTTAAGATGTTGGGTTTTTTTTATTGGGTGTTGGTAGGTGTTATTAGTTTGGTAAGTGGTGGGATAGATGTGTTGGGGGAGTAGGATTAGTTGTTTTATTTGATTTTTAGGACTAGTGTTGGGATTTAATTGTAGATTGGTTTGGTTTATGGTAGTTGATCAAATTTGGATAATGGGTAAGATGAGTAAAATTTTGTGGGGTGTGTTATTGGGTAATTAATTGGGTTTGGGTTATGGGTTATGTGGTATTTTAAGAGGTAGGTAAAATTGGGGTTGGGTGTAGGTGGGGTTTGGGTTGTATGTTTATGGTATGAGGAGTAAGTTTGAATAATGAGAGAGATTTAATGTTAAATTTAGGTAGGTGAAGGTGGGTATGTGGATGGTGTTTATTTTATTTTTTAGTTATTTAGGTGGTTTTTTGTAGAGAGATGTAGATTTATGTGGTATGTTATTGGTGATTTGTATTGAGTTATTTTTTTTTGTTTGGAGTATTAGAAGGTTTTATGTGTTGTGTTTTTTTGATGGAGAAATTTTTTAAATTGGTGATTTGTATGGGAAGTAAGGTGTAATTGTAATGTTAGTTTGTTGGTAGTTGGTTGAATAATCATGCCGCCCATCGAGATTTAAGAAGAATCGTTAGGATGATAGAGGAATAAGCGTGTGGCTAAAGACATTGAAAAATTGAAAGACTAAGCTGACTCAAACAATAGTGGGTGGATCCGGATCACAAATACTATACTGGAGGAACTGTTGTACCAGAGATGCATAGGATGTTGTATAAGACATTTAGAATGGCAAGCTCCACACTTTTCATGGGGATGAAGGTGTAGTTGACTGAACGTAGGTCAATAAGAGGAGCATGTATTTGAATTTGAAATGGTGCTAAATGACAAAAAATAAGTTTTGCTATGTGCACGTTCGAAGTGTTTTGCTCCTGACCTGGTGGAACGGAAATTTCAGACTTTGGGACTTGGTAAATGCTAATAAGATCCCCTGGAAGCAACGTGAAGCTAAGATGACCACTGAATACTGGCTCAGCAACTGAAACCAAAGATGGAACAAGAGCTTTAGACTCTGACTCTGACTATCTAGGAGATGAAAATTGAAGCTTACAACCATCGATTCCCACTAACCGGCCCTTGATGTTCAAGAATTGGTGCCTACCTGAAAAGAAGAAATGAAAGGAATATTCGTAGGGTTTTCCTGAAAGAATCAAAGAAACATCAACTTCCTCAAAGCCTGCGACCTTGCATGAGGCAATCACCATAGGCCCGTGAACAGGTCGAGCAAGCATATTCAGGGTAGGCTGCAAGAATCGGAAAGCAATAAAAGGAAATGGGAAGACAAAACCAGATAAACAACAATACCAATAACCATGAACTAGCAACAACAACCGACAAACAACAACAACAATAACAACAACACCAACCACAACATCAACAAAACCGGCAACCGAAACAAACAACTTCAACACCAGCAAACCAAAGACATGAGACAGGACAAAATGTCCAGGGCATAGCTGCAACGCCTCAGCTGGAGGAAATATTTATGCTTGGAAATTTACCAAAATGTAATCCGGTGCAACTACATCATCAGGACCGTGTCCCTCAAAATGCCAGAGATGCCAAAGATTAGGTCACATGGAGAAGGATTGTAGAGTTAGACTTCAGGGTGCAGGTAATGACTTCCTGCAAAATGTGACATGTTTCGGGTGTGGTGAGAAAGGACATTTCAAGGATAAGTGTCCGAAAGCAAGGAACCAGCAAAATGATGGAGCTCGTGGGAGAGCTTACGTGGTGGTTGAAAATCCACAGCAGAATCCGAATGTGGTCACGGGTACGTTTCTTCTTAATGATCACTACGCTTGTATTTCTCTTCGGATTCTGGGTACGAGAAGAAGTTTTGGTAACTTCTTGCGTTTACGCATTCTATTAATATAGCCCCTGCCCACTCTAAACACTAGCTACGAAGTAGCGTTAGCAGACGGAAAAGTCGTTAGCAACCAAAACCATTTTACGTAGTTGCAACCTTATTCTTGTAAATCACTTGTTCAAAATAGACCTTGTTGCCAACACCGTCTATAAGTTTTTGATGTTATCATTGAATGGATTGGTTGGCATAATCAACCGAGCTCTCACGATATGTTATGAGAAGATTGACGTATTCTCTCCTGAATGGCAAGATTCTTGAAAGTTCAAGGCGAGAGGCCGGAAAAGGATCGTTTGTTTCACTTGCATGTATCAAGCCTGATGAAAAAAGCTTGAAGACATACGTTTTGTCGCGAGACTTCCTGAGTAATTCCAGATGATCTGTAAGGTTTACCTCATATGCGAGAGATAGAATTTTTCGCAATTGATCAAATTCCAGGCTGCATCTGCCAGTTTGTTATATCTCCATACGTTATGACCCCTTCATAAATGTTAGAATTTGTCAACCAGCTTAAAAGAAATTTCAAGAGAAGGGTTTTATTCGACCCACGTCACTTCACCAAAGGGAGCAACCCCGTACTCCTTTGACAAAGAAGAAAGACGGTTCGATGAAATGTGTATTGACTAAGGAACTAAACAGTTGACTATAAAGAACCTTACCCTCATCCCCAAATTGATTGACTTGTTTTTGACCAATAACAATGATCGTGACTATTTCTCAGAAGATAGATATCGCTCGGGATATCATCCCCCCCCAAGTTTTTGAGATTCTGTAGAAGTAAATTACCGAAGACCGCGTTTAGAACTCGATACGGGCACCTATTGAGTTCACATTCTGCTATTTACTGACCAAACGCGCCAGCAATATTTTAAGGACTTAATGAACTTGGCGCGTTAAAAGCGTATTAGGACAAATTTTAATTGTGTTCCATTGACGACATCAATCTCCTCAAAGTTAGAAGAAAGAACATGAAGTTCCCACCTGAAGATAATTTTAGACTTACTCAAGAAGGAGAGGTTATACGCCAAATTTTCAAAGTGCGAATTTTGGTTGAAAGAAGTCCAGTTCCTAGGACATGTGGTCAACCGTGACGGTATCCACATGGATCCTAACAAGGTTGAGTCGGTCAGAGACTGGACGACCCCAGAAATCGTCAACTAAAATCCGTCTTTCTAGATTGGCGGGTTACTAACCCGAAAGGTTTTATTAGAATTTTCTCCAAGATCTCAAAGCCCCTCACCCAGTTGACATCAAAAGAATAAGACGTATGTGTGGGCGATAAGTAAGAGAAGCTTTTGCTACCACATTCTAAAGGTAGAAACGATGCAATGCTTCCTGTGTAGCACTCCCGATGGACCCGATGACTTTGTGGTCTATGTTATCATCAAAACAAGTTATGGGTGCTGCTGATGCCAGACGCTGCATGGCTATTGGCACAATTAGGTGATAGCATATACGTCAAGACCAGTTGAAGAAGCTATGGAAAAATATACCAACCACCCCATTACCTAGAAAAAAAGGGGGTGCGTGAGTGATTGCTCTTAAAATATGGAGATATTAACTTTATGGGATGAAAAGTGTTATCTTAACAACTGACCACCAGAGATCTCATAGTACATATTTGGAAACCGAAGGATTTAATATGCGCGAAAGGCGTTGATCGAGCTACTCAGATGACTACGATGTGGAAATCAAATACCACTCCCTCGTGCAATGCAAACGTGGTGGCAGATGCCTTGAGCAGGAAAGAAAGACTCAAGCCAAGACAGTACGTGTCTATTGAGTAATACTAATCAATTCGGACTTCAGACTAAGAATTTGGATAGCAGACGAGCGAAGCTTCCAAGGGATCTCAAAGCCCTAACTGAATGGCTAAAGGATTATGAAACACACTTTGAGCAACAGATATGGTGAAATTTACTTCTTTGTATCGTATCAGGATTCCATCTTTTGTGGAGAAATGAAATATGATCATGGATGAAGCTCAACTTCTAGATATTTCAGTACAGATCCGGGTGAGGAAAACGATGTACTATGATGCTGAGAGACTTAAATGGGTGGACTGGTATAAGAGAGACCATTGCTGATTAAATACGTTAACAGATGTCTTTACGTGCTCTATAGATTAAAGCCGAACATCAGAAACCCTCAGGATTCTTCAACAACCAGAAATTCTTGAGTGGAAATGGGAAAAGATAACGATGGTGACTTTGACACAAAGTTGCCTAAAAGTAGCAGGGCATGAAACTATTTGGGGCTCTTTTTTGATAGATTACCAAGACAGTGCTCACATGTTACTTATTCGTGAAGACTACAAGACCGGAGAAATAAGCAAAGAGTTATACCATCGAATTGTAGCGAGGCATTGTGTGTCCAGTAATCAATAAATTTAGACCGTGATGGTCGTCATTCACGTCACACACTTAAGTCAACTTTCAGGAAGCGATTGGTACGAGACTAGACATGAAGTACGTGCCTTTACCACACTCAGATCGATGTCCAAGTGAGCGTACAATTTCAAACGCTAAGAGGATACAGCTTCGAGCTTGAGTTATGGATTTGGTGGCAGTTGGGTTCATCTTCCATTGATATGAGTTTTCTTATAAAAACAGTTACCACACAAGCAATAAAGTGTGCACCATTCGATGCTCTGTAACCTGACTGAACTGTAGATTCCCGTGATATGACTAAAGTTGTAAGAAAGTTCAGCTTATTGACCAAAAATTGTGCAAGAAAGACAGAAAAGATAGTTCAATATTAGGAAAAGATGAAAATAGCTAGTGAGTCCACCATAAGAAGCTATGCTGATAAGAAGGCTTAAACCTCTGTGAATTCCAAGTTGGAGACTCGAGTGTTACTTAAGATCTCCATGAAGGGGAGTGGTAACGATTTTGCAAGAAAGGAATGCTAGCACCACGCAATGTGGGACATTTTTTCAATCGTTGGAGCATTGGACCCGTTGGCTTAGTCGCTGAAGTTACCCATGAGCTAAGCTTTGTTCACGACACTTTTCAATGTGTCGAACCACAAGAAATGTTTTAGCTGAGCCAGATGTATCAAGTAGCCTTGGATGAGATCGAATTGATGAAAATCTTTCAGGATTATGTCGATAGAGCCGTATTGGAGATCGAAAGCGGATGTGAAAACAGCTAAAAGCGGAGAAAGAATCCCATTAGTCCCAATTCGTTGGGAACTCTCGTAAAGGAGCTGAGTATACGTGGTAACATGAAGACCAATTCCGTACAGAAATATCCGAATCTTTTCTTCTGATCCCTTAACCTTACCTCAAGTTGCCAAGCACTTGAGCCTAGAGACAAGCTCTTCTAACCGAGGAGACTGTAACTTCCTGTATTTGTCAGGTCCTTTACACGTCAACTATTTTACTAATTATGTTATTTTTCTTTTCTCGTACGTTTTTACTTTTATATATAATAGAATAAGTTTAATCGCGTAAGTTAAAAAATTATCGTTTAGAGCGTAAACGGACACCAAAACAAATAAACTGTTTACATCAAACTAGCCAGTGTTAATAATATTTTGAGTATAATTATTAACTTGTTTATTTTAATTTTTAAATGGTTACGTAAAGTGATTACGTCTCGCATAATTACGATTAGGTATTCCCGGACCCCCAAACGCTTTTCTACGCCTTCCAACAAATACCCACAATAATACCCAATACCTATAATTTTCTAATAATAAGAACGTATTAACTAGTAGAAACCATTTTCCTTGAATTCATGGGAATTCACCTCCTAATTAGGGAACCAAAGAACATAAAACAATAATTAACTAGCAATTACAACAAAGACCATACTTAGTCCATCCTTAATTCCTCCCTTGTTCCTTGTTTTCCCTAGGAGCCGAACCCCCCCCCCTCTAGTGCATTCTTTGACCACCAAGACCTTCCTAAGTATATATATACTTGCACATTTGTTAGATAAAATCAATTTTCTCTCCCTTTTTCCTCTTGAAAAGCCACGGCAAGAAACACCCCTTTTTGTAATCCAAATTAATATTACGACAACCCATACACACTTATACACGTGATATCATACCTAATATATTCTAAGTTTTTTCCAAGCATTGGATTACTTTTTCAATTATTAATCAAGAAAGTGAAACTAGGGTTTTATCTTGAAAGCTAGGGTTTCATTGTGCAAGCTATGTTTGAGTCTAAACACGAGATACGAATACGGGTTAAGCACTTATTTCACAACACGTACATCCTATCCTAAGGGTCTTCTTAATATACCTTCATAACTTTTATTTATCATGATTTATGTGTTACATGTCTTATGGCTAAATCACCACTTAGACTTTTAATATGTAAAATGATTATCACTTATGTTTATGAATTTACACAATTTATTCTTAATGTCATATGTTATATATTCATGAAAAATGGATTAATAAGTAGATGACATGATTTGTTTTAAGTAATTAACAATATTTATGTATAAATTAGGGTTTTAAACGGTTACTTAATAATGTGAGGATAAAAGTATGACAATAAATGTTAGAAAGGGCTTGTTTTAAATTCGTGTTTCATACAGTAGTTTTGACAATAAATAAAAAATAATACGACCTCATGGACGATTCCAAAATGAATAAGAAACTTGAAAAAAACCGATTTAAAACGAAAAAGGTACGTTAGTTACGAGTTTAACAACGAGAAATACTTTCTATAAAACTATTTTTATAAAATTTACTATCATTACCAAAGTGATATTTTAAAACATCAAAAATATGATTATAACTTTTAATTTACGAATCGTAACTCGAAATAAACGTTAAAAACGGAGCTAAAACAATAAAATACTACATTTACGGGTTTTAACGACAACAAATACTATATTAAATAAATTCTGGTCTGGTGTGAACAGAAAAGTTACTGTTCACCAGAAGGTCCAAAGTTCAAAAATGAAAATTTAAGATAGCGAATCGTCTTAATAGAAAGCGTGGGCATAAAAAATCGTTAAATCGGGCTTAAAATAACGAAGTTATGTTGATTTTACAAAAGAGGCAATTATAAACTATTTACATATTAAACACGAATATTACAAAAAACAATTAAATGGTTATTGAACTATATATACACAATATGTGGTATATAACAAGTACAAAAATACAAGGGAGTTTTCATAATGAGGGCCTCTTCGGTGGCGTGTTCGACGAGTTGTTAGATTTACATTTAAAGTGTCCTAGCTCCTCATAACTTCACTAGAGAGATACAACGACCTTCTAATTATATAGCCCGAACGATAGAATGATGTAGATATACTAACTATAAATATCAAAGTGTTTAGTACTTATTACGACCTATATTGGATTAGGTTGCCTTCGGAATCCTACGTGAACGCATTTTCTATTTTGAATACATGTATGATTTACCATTCACACAAGTAGTTCAAAGCCCCTTTATACTACAATTGTTTTACAAAATCTACGGGGGTGAATTACATTGCTTTTAGATATACTATGGACAGATTGCTAATGACACCTTTATTCCTAAAATCATGAGATAATGTCTCTTTTAGGGAACCAAATACCCTTTTCTTCCAAGTCTTGACCAAAACTTTCCTTAAGACCCTCCTTATGTCTATTTGACTAGTCAAGGAAGTATAAAAGGACTTAGCTAGAGATAGAACACACACACTCTCATTTTCTTATGTGAAACTTTTACTTTCTCTCTTCCTTTTTTGCTTCCATGACCTAAGCTCAAAAAAACACCCTAAACCATCCATCAATTTTTATTTTCATATTTTCCTAAGTGTTTTACACATCATTTCAATAATTGCCATGATAACCTAAGATGTTTGAAGGTTGGTTAAGCAATTGCAAGGTTTAATCAAGTTATTGCAAGATTAGGTTTTCTTGAAACCTAAGATTTTTCTTGGTGTTGCAAGCTTTGGTTTTTTCATCTAAAGGTTTATAGTTTTGCTTGGTTATCATAACACATCTCCACTAAGGTTATCTAAAACCCTATTATTTATCTTTACATATGAGCATTTTATGTGTAATAAGATTCTATATAGCAAAATCACCATTATGTTACTTTTAAACATGTAAAACATATTTGTGCTTGTGATTATAATTTTTGTACACCTAATCAATGTGTTATGAGGTTGAATAAAATCATGGACAAGACCCCTAAGGATTAACGACAATGTGATAATAAGAGTTATAAATGAAACTAGAAACAAAATGGTTTAAACTAAAAAGTTATAAAAACTAGTTTTAAACATATTTTTCTAAAAATATTCAAAAGTTGCTGTTTTAATTCAAAAAATAAAGCTTTCATTTATATTTTTTATAAAAAACGATGTCATGACATTCCAAATAAAAGAAACTCGAAAAAAATATATTACCAATTAATAACTAAAAAGATACGCCATTTCAAGTTTACGTTAAATAATCTTTTATAAATACTATTAATTAAAAAGTTACTATTCACTCACCACATAAACTAATACTTTTAAAACATCAATAAATCATAAACCTTTTAAATAAGAAGACGTACCTCGAAAGAAACTCTAAAAACGAGTTAAAACGAAATAAGTTATGACATATACGAGATTTAACGATAACTAAATCTATAAAAATAAATATATAACTGTTATGAAACAGTAAAATCACGTATCAACAAAAAACTCAGATTTTGAAAATGATAAATTATGATAGACTCGACTTAATACGAAGTGCCGTGACGTAATAAACAAAAGAAACGGACTAAAATGAGAATGTTACGCAGTTTTTAACTAAAGTATACTTTGTTGTGTCTTTATCCTCATCCACCTTTTGCTTCTTAGTACTCTCTTGTTCTAACTCTTCTCTTGCTCTCTTTGAACTACCTTCCACCAAGTCTGTTCTGAAGTCAACAAATGTATTCACCCTCTTGAAAGCTCTGTCAAACATCTTCTGAATAGAATCAAAAGATTTGTTCTTCAAGTCTTTGAGCTTCTTTCCTTCCATATTCTTCAGGTAAGTACACATGATTTTTCTTTGTTGAGCTTCGGTTGGTGGTTTGTTTCTTTGATCTTTTGTTCTCTTAGCTGCAAAATGTTTTCTTCTTTTCTCTAAGAGTTGTTGAAATAATGTAGCCTTTTCTGCATCAGACAACTCCTCTTGCTCCTCTGTTTGTAGTCCTTGAGCCAATTCATGACCAGCCTCAATCTTAGCCTGAATATCATCCCATTCTTCAGTCAAGGCAACATTGGCTTCTTTTTCCTTTTTAGCTTTTTCTCTTACAAGTCTTTCTTCTTCATCAAATTCAGCTTGTAACTTTGAAGCAGCTTCTTCATCAAGCATGATTTGAATTTTCTTCTTCATAGGCTTCACAGGTTCTTCTATCATTATTCCTTTACCCTTGTCCTGTAATTGTTGTGAAGAAATTGTTGTTGTTGTAGATTTACTTGGCTCTTGAAAAACAATCCCCTTCACCTTAGGTTTTGAAGTTTTTAATGCTTCAAGTGATTAAGCCAAAGTAATTTCTTCAGTAGTTATTGTAATAGTTGTTGTAGTAGTACTAACTTGAGCAGCATCAACTACTTTTTCAACAACATTTTCATTTTGCCTTGCAAAAAATACCTCCTCACCATTTAAAGCATCCACATCAAACATCTCATTATCAGCATCACCTTGAACATTAACTAGGGTAATGTCTTCATCTGCATCAATAGCGTTATTCCTCCTCCCTGTTTAGATGCATCCTCACCCAAATCTTCTTCATCTCTCCAGAGGATTCTACCCTATCAGTCAACCAACTTTATATAATCTTTTTAGCTTATGAGATCTTGAACTTCTTTTCTTTTCAAGCTTCTTGACCCTCCGTTTCAAGCTATCAATCTCAATTTGTTGAGTGGTCTTTGTCTTCTTCAAATCAAGAACCCTTTGTTGTAAAATGGTACATAGTTCCATTAATTCCTTTAGTTTAAGACTATCCTTATCACTTCAAAGTGTATTACCTCTTGTGAGCAGTGATCATTGGAATGTTTAGATACATTCTCAAACCTAGTTTGAGAAATTGTATCCCCTATGGTTTCTTGGCACCTGGGACCACCACCTGAAGTAGTTCCTAAGGAACTAGATTCATTAGGTGTTGCCTTGGATCGGGTCTTAGTTATGCTACCACTGTCCTGCTCTACTTCAAAGCTAGAAGGAGTAGTGGCAGCCCTCACTAAACTGTCACCCAACTCCTTATGGACAACCTCATCTGCAACATGTTTACTAGAACTACTAGGCTAAGGTACCTGAGTGTTCTTTCTTTTAGGCTTCCTAGGTTTTTGAGTCTTTTAAGTTTGAGATGTTGATGGTTGAGTAATGGTGGGTGTGTGTTGGGGATCAGTTGTCATTGCTGAACCTTCGCCCATTTGGTTTTGAACCAGCATAGTTGGAAACAAATCTATCACTTTTTTAGAAAAATCTTTTCCCACCCTTGTCATATTTCCAAAGATCTTCTTAGTGTGAAAGGGTGCAATATAAATTCTCTTGTGACTTGGTAACCCATCAAGTTGTTTATTCAAAAATACTTGTACAAACCTTGGATACATCAAAAATTTCCCAGACAAATTATCCAAGTTTCTAACCATACTTTCAAAAATGTATTTTGAAAAGTTGAATTTCTGATTTGTAACTAAGCAGATAATTGGAGATGCTATAATGCTACTAAACTCATTCCATGCAGTAGTCTTTGAACTTAGGCATTATAAAATAGTATTAATCAGAAATTTCCATTGTGGGGAAAAGAATGCCTTATAGAAAGTAAGCTTTTGTAAAATCTTCTCATATCCCATCCTTGTAAGTTCTTAAAAAATGGTAGAGTTTGGTAAACAATCAATACCTTCAGCATCTTCTAGTTGAAGATCTCTTCTAACAGTTGATTATGTGACAATTATCTTTTTACCATCAACTAGGGCATGTAACTGAACTTCCCCATTAATAGTTTTAGCCTTGACAATAGACCATAACTGTTCGATACACAAAGTATATATAGTGGGATTAACAGTTAAAGCATACTTTATGGGGTGTGCATTTAGAAAATCTACTATTTGTTCAAACCCATCACTTTCTTTGGGTTTAGACAAAAATGCGACCATATTGTGAGTATCTGCAAACTTTAGATTCGCCATTTGTGTTGGGTATTGATAATGGATGATAAAATTGAGTTAGGGTTTGTAGTTAGAGAGTATTTGAAAGATTGAAATTGGTTAAATGATTGATTGAAAACCTTAATCGAAGTATTTATGAAAATACCCTCAATAGCATTAACTTAGAACCAGCAATAGTAACCCAGCAGTAGTAAGTTTTATGCTTAGCAACATTAACTTAGAACTAGCAGTAGTAACCTAGCAGTAGTAAGTTTTATGTCTAGCAGCATTAACTTAGAACCAGCAGTAGTAAGTTATGCCTAGCAGCATTAACTTTGAGTCACTAGTATTAATTCCAATTCCATTCCAAAAAGCTTTTCCATCATCAATCTAACACTTTTCTTTGCTTTTCCTGCAAAATGTTAGTCCAAAAACCAAGAAAGCACAAGCCATAGTAATTTTTACAATTATCACAGTATTAATTATACCTAACAGTATTAAGTACAACTAACGGTAGTAACTCAGCAGTATTAAGTATAACTAGCAGTATTAATTATACTTAACAGCAAAAACTTTTAATGACATGAATAACAGTACTAATTCATACAAAACTTTACAAAAACATAAAGATATAAAAGACTTTAAAGATTCATCATTCCAATACTAACAATCAAATATTGAAATACATTTACATCAAAAGCTTTTGTAAGCAAATCTGCAACATTCTTGTCAGTATGGATTTTGACCATTTGAATCAATTTCTTTTCATTTCAATCTCTAATAAAATGATGTCTAATCTCTATTTGCTTTGTTTTTGAATGAAAAACAGGATTTTTAATTATGCAAATAGTATTATTATTGTCAATAAAGATATTGGTATGCATAAAATTGTACCCATAATCAAGTAGTTGATTCTGAATCCAAAGCACTTGTCCACAACAACTTCAAGTAGCCACATACTCAGCTTCTGTTATGGAATTTGCAACCACTGTTTGTTTTTTGCACTACCATGATATTAATCTACATCCAAGGAACTGACAACCTCTTATTGTAGACTTCCTATCCAAGCTAGCTCTAGCATAATCACTATCAGTGTCTGCTACCAAATCAAAAAGAGAATCTTTTGGATACTAAAGGCCCAATTTTGGTTGAGCTTTTAAGTACCTAAAAATCGTTTTCACAACATGAAGATGTGAAACCTTTAGCATGGACTGGTATCTTTAGCACATGCATACACTACAAACATGATGTCAGGTCTTGAAGATGTAAGATACATCAATGAACATCCACTTCTTCACCATCTTCATCCTTGAGCAAAGGATTTTGAGTTTCCATTGGTGTGCTTGCGGTCTTGACTTTTGTAAACCTAAATTTCTTTAAAATTTCAACAACATATTTATCCTGACTAATAAATTTGCCATCTTCTTCTGCTCTTTAGTTCATTATGTTTAAGAAATATATTATGGACTTTATCGTTATATTCCTCAATTGTAACTTGCATAAGATATCTAACCATAAAGTAGGTTGGATGCAAGTATTAGATGAGATATAAATAGGAAACAATCAATTTGATGTCTATATGTAGGATATTGGAAATCATAACACAATGGAAGATAGATAAATTAGCCAAATCTAGAGAGAGAAAATGAGAGAGAAAGCTTTCTAGTGAGAGAAAGTGTAACTTGTATAATAAAATGACTAACCACTTCTTCTATGGCATAGAAGAGGCTTATATAGTAACATACAAACCGGCCTAAGGGCCTTGGCAGTGGGCTTACATGTTGGGTTTAATACCCGGCCCATTACAGTATATTATACATTGAATGATTAACTACGAGCTACAATAAACGGTAAAATACATGGGGTGACCGAGTCTTTTTATCATATCTAACAATCTCCCCCTAAGGGAGGTCACCCCAGAAAATACTAACTTAAGCTCAGCAATCTTCTGATTGATCTTGTGTTCAGCTCATAGTCTTTGATTCTTCATGTGATATATTGTACTTTGAAGTAGTGATCTTTGTCTAGTGGCTTGTGATTGTACTTGATATGTGATCTTGAGCTTCTTTGAGATCATCAGCCAAATATAATCTCTGATCATCAACTTGTGGTCTTTTTCACCATCTTGTGCTTATGACAACTGGACTGGCATGCTCTTACCTTTCTTGATGGTAAAAGCTTAATTATTCGAAATTCTTGAAGTTCCTTTAACTTTAATACTTGATCACTTTAAGAGGACTTTGATATCAGAGTTGTGGAAGCTTTGAAACATATACTTGAGCTTTCATGAGGTCTTTAGATGTGTCGGTCGAGTATGAGCATGCGGTTATGAAATTGACTCCATTGGAACGAGGTATCTCCATCTCCATCTTTACTTGAACCTGTAATAAAACAGTTAGCAATAAAGCTTGTGGATGAATATAGTTTTGTCATTCACCCAAGTTCGGTTGGATTAACCTTCAGATCCTATGAGGACCGGCTTGTGATCAGGTAGATTTAATCTTAAGAAGAATCTCCTTGACATGATTTACAGTATAAGTGTCGGATCTTCTAATGTATAAACATCATAATTGCCTTACTTGCCTGTTCTCTTAATCAGAACTTCTCAAAGCAGACAGCACGATAAGAGTGAATCAGTTAGTTACTATCTTACCGATTGAAAGGGAAAATTGATTTGAAAATCAATCAACGTGTCACTTGAGAAAGTGTTTTTGTAACACACCGAGAGTGTTAAGCTTTTATCAAAATTCATCAATCGTCAATTCATAATCTGGACCAATTTGATATCCAGTGTTACAAGTTTGACCCATTAAGGATCTCACAAGTCACCTACCATGAGCTTGTTTGATGTTGGCTCAAGCAGGATTTCCATCTCTATATGAATAAATAAGTTCAATCGGATGTTCTAGCATATACCACTAGGGATAATGCTTAGGACTCTTATGTTTTTCCTTGTTTCACTCATTATGTTGAATGACATGTAGGTAACTAATTGGATTAGTGGCTTAAGGATGTTTAATTCACTGTTATTGGGATCTTTTACTCAATTTGGGATTTTTGGTTTTTAGTGTTCGAAGGCTTGGTAAGCAGATCTGACACACTTTTCATTTGAAACTAGAGCGGAGTGTGGGTTTATCAATTGTATACTAGTTGTTAGTCTACATGAGAAATGAAATAGAAATCGTTTGAGAGATTTTTGGACGTGGCTAGAGGAGGGTTGTGCATTGCATACTGGGGTCCATGACTGTATTAGTCTTCAATGTCAGCAATCTATATTGTGATTTCTGGAACAGCAGTGTATTGACCCGGTTTCTGCCTAAGTATATGGAGGCCTTCTTTCTTTTCACCCTTTATCCGTACAATTCTTTTTCATTCTTCAACCCTTTCAGTGCTTACCGAGACTTCATGACTAGTACCTTGTTGGGTTTGTTTCAGTACTAGCTCCATCTCAGTCGGAAAACTATTCCTTTTTCTCACTTTTATTCCTTTTTATATTTATACTAAAGGACTTTAACTAACTTGTGGACTTTCCCCGGGTAGATCACCTCCGTTATGGTGATCTTGGGAAGAATACTACCTTTCCAAACCTTATAACTCTGATAAAATTAAATGCATGGTCTCCTTGTCATAAAACCATTTGAAAACATTAATCAAGGTACTTGTGATATAAATATCAAAGCTTTTTGTACCTCGATTGTTTTTGAATTTTCAGAAATGCTCCCCCGTAACACGTGCATCGATTAGACGAAAATGTTTAGCACACGGAGGGTGAAGTATACATATGAGTCCACAAAGTCACATTTTTTTATCAGTTTTCAAATTTAAATCACATTTTCTCCCCTTATCAAAAATTTCAAACTCATTGATATTTTGGATACCAATGGATTCAAATATGTTGGAAAAACTAGGAGAAAATGTGCTGATTAATCACAAGCTGAATGGGAACCATATTAATGCTCCCCTTTAATCTATGAGGGTACGTATGAGTGACGAGTATAAAAGATTTGAAAGATTTTGAGTTTAACAAAGAACTCTTGAAAAACTTTATACTTGTCACTGAACAACGATAGATACACTACATAAATATTATTATGTACAAGATATATTAAACAAAAATAAGATGATTTTGACCTTAGAATCAGAATAATGAGATCATTCAGTTCTTTGAATAAGTCTGTAGTCAACATCTGTTAGTCGTCCACCAACAAAGCTTTCAAGATTCCTGAATATTCTTCTAATCTTGAGTCTCCTCTCGATCACCTCCATAAAATCCTTACTCCTCCTTCTATCTTCCCCAGATCAGATTCGTGTTTCCATGCCTAGATTATACTCGTACAGCTTGAAGTCTTTAACCATGTGATCCAGCTTGTCTAGAATCCTTTGTAATGTGCCATCATGAACATGTGCACCTCAGTCTCTCACATCATCTTCTTCTGAGCATTCCTGTCTCTGTAGATTACTGCCCTTGGCTTGCTGACTATGGTGTAGTCTTCTTTGAATAGAAAGTCAAAAGCATCCCAATCTGGTTGAGTGAGATTGAGTTTAGTCTTATAACTTTCAACCCCGAGCTGCAGATCTTCTACACATTTTCTGATGATGATGTTTCTAATCCACAGGTTGACTGCATTGAAGAGATGAACTTTGTCATCACCAGATAAATGATTGATCTGACCTTGAAGATGAAGCAGGTATAGATCTTCAAAATCATTTGGATGCAGATTTTTGAAGCCAGCCTCTGAGATCTTGTATTCCTTGTAGTCAGCTTTGCGAGGTAACAATCTCTGCTTAAAAGGGATACCAGTATCTTTCATAAGTCTTGAGACTGACAACACTGAGAATCCGCATATGAGATCTGATTGCTGCGATCAGAGGGGGCACTGTGTCTTGTGATGTAGAATTCTTTACGCTTAAACCACCAGTAAGAGATACCATAAGCAACACTAATATCATACTCACGTTCACTCTCAATCCAGAGTGACGATACTAGTTCTTCAAGTCTAAAATCTAGATATTAAGCCGCTTTTAGCTTGGATATGGATAGCGCCGACCTTCTGCCTTTGTCACCTGACACTAGATACTCCAGATCCTTATTAAAGAAGAATTTAGGCTGAATAGTTACCTGACGTGGTGGTCCTCCTAGGGGTAACAGTTTGCTCACATCAGGAACCAACCGATGGCCTTCAGGATTGACTAAATCAACTTGATCCGTAAGCATTTGGTAACACTCTTCCATCTGGAATTGCAGGTAAATACTGTTCTCGAAAAAGGCTTTGGCTACCTTGAATGCTGGGCCTTCCAAAATCAGTCTTACTGAGCTTCTTCTTCCCAATTCTTTTGCAAAACCATGTGATGAATGATCCCATATCACCAGTCTTTTGAAGTAACTTGTTTTCCTTGGGATCTTTGTAGGATTTGGCGAGTGAATTTTCCCTGTTGTTCTCTGGTTCAGGCAAATCATTCATAGGAACGGACCAGTCTGGTTCTGGAGTTTCAGGTCTGTCTTCCTCTAGAATAGGCTTCAATCATTCTGGCCTCGGCTTGATCTTTGGAAGATGGGTAGAATCAGTGTCCTCTGAATCAGATATATTAGCAGTATCTGGCATTGGTATGTCTTTGACTGGATGCTCAGCATAAGGACCAGACTATTGTTGGGAGGAGCTTGAAGGAGCTTCTCTAGTGTCAGTCGTCTTCCAGGCAGATGACTAAGGAGCTGGAGGCTGTGATGAGCCTGAAGCGTCAGATTCATGTCTTTTCTTTGCTAAGATCTGAATCTGGTAGAGGAGGAGGAGGGTCTTGATCATCATGTCGTCTCTTGTGGAACTTGTCCTTTTCAGCAAAGAATTCGTCTCTTTGTGCGAGTTCCATAGATACCTTAAGAGCTTCATAGAGTGCAACATGTTCAGGAATTGACTTGTAGGTACTAGTCTTAAACATGCGTTGGTGAAGAATTTCTTTCATATCAGCTTCGTGCAGTTCTCTAAAGCGATCTTGAAGTGGAGCTTGAAGAGTCATGTGTACAGCCTCTTTCACAGCTTCACTGACAGTTTCATTGATCTTATGAGGTAGATCTCAAAGCTCCAACATGAAAACCCTAGATCCAAGATTCTGAGTCGTGTTATCGAGATTCTTGTTCTTCTGCTCTAGATCAAAGAATTTCTTTTCAAGTGCTGTGACATGCGCATCTAACTCTGATTCTGTTATGCTTTGTTGTTGTGGAGGAGGTGGAAGGGTTGTTGTTGTAGTCATTGTTGTTGTTGTAAAGAATAGTGCTTGAGTGGTAGATGGTGCAGGTTTAGGAGGTGAGAGATCAATAATGGGTGTGGACAGTGGTGAAACTGAGGATGACGCTTGATAAATTGGAACATTGACAATGGAGACCACTTCTGCTTCTACATTGAATTTTCCTGGTTCATCTTTAGTGGACTTTTCATTAAAGAACTGATCCCCAATAGCATATGCATCCTCTAAATTCTTCATTGAGGAGAGAGTTTCGGTTGAACTTAGTGGATCCTCTAGGATGACATGTTCATCAGCCAAAAACTTCAAGCTTTCTTGAACATTAGGGTACATATTAGCCATAAATTCATCATGCGTGGGCTCAGGGTCTGGTCCAGCAAGAGCCACACTGCTTATTCTAGGGTCTGATCCAGCATGGTCTTCGTCCATGAATACCTGCTTTAGTTAAGGTTGAGACTCGGGAGTTTTACCAGGGTCTGATCCAGCATGGCCTTCATCAATCTCAACAGTCTTTTCATCTAAATTCACCACATTAGTCACAACGTCACCTTGTTCTTCACCAATCTGCAGTATCTTAGTATCACCTCCATTGTTTGTCTTGTCAGTATCAGCACCTGTCTCAGCATCTGCAGGAGACGGATATTCACGAACTATATTTGCAGATGTGTCATCTTGTGGTTATGTAGAGGGTCCTGTTGATGCCTCTTCAGTAGCTGAGGTTCGCCTCTGGAATATACATTGGTTCGTGGTACTTCTCTTTTTTAGCGTATGCGAAGCTAACAGTGATTGTGCAGCTTGTTCATCTATTGTAATTGCTTTTCCTTTGCCTTCAACTACAAGGAGTTGTCAGGTGGCCTCTGCTATAGGTACTCGAATGGCCACACCGCCAACATGTGCTTGACTTTGTGCCTGAAACGATTCCAGACTCATCTGTATGGCTTATTCAACATCGTATTCTTCACCTTCACCTTGATGTTCGGGTTCAGGTTCAGGCTGAGTTGGTTCATCTTCATCCATGAGTTGGAGAGAAGGCTTTCCTTTGCAAAGTTTCTGCACTTTACCCCTTTTTGGATGCATCGCATGAGAAGGCATTGAGGGTTTTTCCTTGGTTACCTTAGGTTTCAGTGTAGGTGCTGGTTTGCTTAATTTCTCGTTAGCAGGCTTCGACTTGGGTTACTTGGTAGTTGCAGGTTTATTCTTTTCTGCCTTTTCAGCTGCAATTTTTTGATCATGCTTTGCAACCATTTCCAAATAAGCATTGTAGTACGGTGCATTCCTGATATTGTTCGAGATTAGCTCGTTGGGAATTGGCATTCCAAAGACTTCATCTTCTTTGACTTTGGGAACAAATTTAAGATTACCAAGTCTGAGATCTTCTTCAGCAAGATGAAACAGAGATGCTGATCTTTGGTGAATATTATGAGTTCTTCCTAAATGACAGATAATAATCTTCGTGAACCGACAATAAGGAATAACGTGAGCCTTATATTTCCCGCCCTTCTTAGTGGGACTACCCAGATTGGCCTTGTCAGTAAGAAAAGTCAAAATATCTTGTACAAATTCTTCCCACATAAGTTCAACATAGTCAACATTTGTACTTGTGATTATGCCCTAAAGCATATGAAGAATAGGGTATTTGGGCCTATCATGTCCAGAACTCTTGCCTGTGAGACATTGGCTGATCAAAGACAATATTGCTCTCCAAGGTTGATACAGGTTATTCATCGCCATTCTTGACACAAAGTGAATCACCTCTGTATATCCCAGCTCATTCACAAAGTCCATAATTGCATCACCCGACGGAGGTGACACAAATTGGTGAGCTTGATCAATGGGCATTATCTCTAAATCTTCCCACAGAAGATTAGCATCTAACACGAATTTGGTTTCATCCAGCTCAAAACTATAAGCTCCAGTCTTTGCCTCATATGTAAGCGTGTTCCAGAATTGTTGAATGTTGATAGCTGGAACTGAGGTTGAGGCAGTGAATGCCCTAAAGAAGTTTGTGTTTTGTAGAATATCCACAAAGATATGAAAGATTGGATTCTTTTGCTTCTTTTGAAGATCCAAGACATAGTTGCTCTTTTTAATGGGCACCCATGCAGCAAATGGAAGTATCTGATCATCAGATCTTGTGGGAGCAGGAGCGGGAACATTCTCATCAGCCATTTTGTCTACACAAGGATAACAACAAAGATAGGCAGACATGACATATATTTTGATGTTAGATGAGAACATTGACATGCTTAGATTGATTATGGTGAGTTTAAGTCAACGTTGGTCAAGGATATCCGATGAACACATACAAGTTAACAAGTCCCAGATGGGTCTTAACGAGGTAATTGTGCCTTTGGATTGGGCCTTGAGAGGGTATTGTGACTTATGGGCCAAAACTTTGAGATTCTGGCCCAAACCACTACCCACTAGACACCAAGCCGCTGTGGGGTATGATGATCAAACAGCTAAGAAAAGGAATAATCAAACCGCTGCGTAGAGGAATGATTAAACTGCTACGTAGAGGAATGACCAAACCGCTATGACCAAACAACTACGGATATTATATTCATTTTAATCAAACCACCATGACCAAACAACTAAGAATATTATATTTCATTTAATCAAACCGCCATGACCAAACAGCTATGAATATTATATTCATTTTAATCAAACCGCCATGACCAAACAACTATGAATATTATATTCATTTTAATCAAACAACCATGACCAAATAGCTACGAATATTATATTCATTTTAATCAAACCGCTATGACCAAACAGCTACGAATATTATATTCATTTTAATCAAACCGCTATGACCAAACAGCTACGAATATTATATTCATTTTAATCAAACCACTATGACCAAACAGCTACGAATATTATATTCATTTAATCAAACCGCTACCAGTTAAGAAAAATTCAAAATAGCGGTTTGGATCATTTTAATAATAAAAATAATCTTCATCAAACCGCTACCTCGTAGCGGTTTGCCTGCTCAACATAAAATAATCAATTTTATCAAATTACTATCAGGCAAAACATAACAAATCGCTATCAAGCAAAACAGACCAAACCGCTATCAGGAAACCTAACCAAACCGCTATCTAGAATATCCTTGTAAACCGCTATCAAGAGGAAATCCTAACAACCAAACCTCTACGAAGAACACAACACATACGTTCAATTTTCTTGCAACCTTTTCATTTCAAATGCAATCCAATGTATTCTAAGGCCTTTTAATTTACAAGCAATCCCTTTTAATCATTCAAAACCTTGGCATATCATCTAATTCAAGCCTTGAGCCACCTTTCAAGCCTTAAACTTTTGTGAAACTTATCGAGAGCATGCAAGCTTTCTTTGTTACTCTACAAACGACTTAATACTAGCATACACAAACATACACACTGACTACAACAACTTCAAACCACTGTTTGTCTTTTGAAAGTCAAACCGTATGCGAAAATTATCAATTTGTGCACTACATTGAAAGAATATCTCAAATAAACATCAAACAATCCCTATCTCAACCTAATTAGTAAATCCCAGCAATAAAAACACAATTCTAAACACTTCATGGCATTTTGATTAAAAAGCAAACCTAGACTAGATCATAGCATCAAAATATGTTTGAATGATCCTAACCTAGTGATGATCGAGTGTTAGACACTCCTATGCGCACATATCCCAATCACCAAATAACACATATAAAAACATTTAAAGATTCGATTATAGACTTGGTCAAACTTAGTGATTGAAGCCATTTAAATGTGTACAAATTAGAACTACGAGAACCTTTAATTAATTCAACACCATTTGTATCTTGAACATAACTTGAATGCTTCCTGAATGCAACTTCCAAATCAGAATCACAAAATTGTCTGACAGAAAACAGATTGTGTCCCAATCCTTCCACATAGTATACCTTGGAGATCACACTGTCACCAATCACATAATCTCCATAACCCATGATAGCACGAAAGTTGACATCCCGAGTCTAACTGTCCAGATGAACCTTTTTACAAAATTCCTGAGCCGTGACCGATCACCCGTCATATGTTTTGAGCAGTCTGAGTCCAAATACCAAAGGACGATCTATACGACCTGCATTTGAAAATAGACGAAGATTGAGAGTTTGGAAAGTTGGATCCCCAATTGTTGTTGGGGTCCTGATAGTTAGCATAAGAAACATTAGTTTGCATAGGTGTGTCAATTGCCTGATTCACAGTTGGAGTGGGAATGCTAGTGGGAGCTGCCTGGTTCTGTTTGTTGCTACGTTGATATCTAGTTAATGGTTTCTGAGATGTGTGATTTAATTTCTCAGTTATCACAATTTTACTAGTATTAACGTTTTTAGTTTTCTGAACAGACACTACTTTAGATTTAGTGAGCCTAGTTAAAGGGCACTGTTCTCCTAAAGTGAATTTCCTTCATGTGGGCTTACAATGATAACCTACGTTGGTAAGTAGTTTCCCTGTTGCCTTCCAAACTTACTTAACCTGCTTAACTTGCTTAGGTTTCCAGACATTCTTAATTTTGCTCACAACATTTTTAATAGAGGGGAATACATTTACAGAAGTCAAATAATTAACCACACACATATCATGATTGGCAGAAATAAAGCATTTGTTACATGTTTTGCAAACAGAACGAGAATTCGAATCAATTACAGTACGCTTAGAGCTAATACTAGAGTTAACACGATTCGATTTCTGCCGACTAGATTTATTTGTCCTAGGGTGTTCTTCTACGCCTTGGTGAATATGTCCGCAAGCTGATAATCCATCATCACGAAGTACAATTCAACCACGCCTTTCTCAACCTTCTCGCGAATGAAGTGGTGACGTATGTCAATGTTCTTAGACCATGAGTGTTGGACATTGTTACAAAAGAGAGCAATGGCACTGCGGTTATCACAATATAGGGGAATTTTATTGAATGCAAAACCGTATTCTATAAGCTGTGACCTCATCCAAAGTATCTGAGCACAACATTCAGACATGGCAATGTATTCAGCCTCTGTGGTTGAGATCGCAGTGCTCTTCTGTTTCTTTGATGACCAACTAACTAATTTATCTTAAGGAATAAGCACATTCCTGAGTACTTTTACTTCGTGTATTTGACAACTGCTGGTCTGCATCTGCATAGGCCGTTAGTGCCATAGCGGTGTCTTTCGGATACCAAAGTCCCTAATTAATGGTTCCTCTGAGATACCAAAAGACCCATTTAAGTGCTTCAAGGTGCTTTTTGGTAGGCGATGCCTGATACCTAGCACACATGCATACAACAAATACAAGGTCAGGTCTGCTAGCAGTGAGGTACATTAAGGAGCCGACCATACTACGAAACCGAGTCTGGTCAACTGGAATCCCTAAGAGGTCCTCATCTAGTTTGAGTTGATCTACCATGGGTGTATCAAGCGGGTCATACGGAATCAATCACAAATTTCTTTAGAGATTTCTTGAGCACAATTTTAATTGTTCAAATGCCTTAGGGTTTTTATGGAAACTTGTAATCCTAGGAAAAAAAGCGGAAATTACGTTCACATCATTGACATTTGGAATTTTGAACTTATCTCATTGGAAAATATGTCACATGCTTTAGGGTCAGTCGAGGCAAATATGATATCATCTACACATATTTAAACAAGAAGAATATGTTTGCCTGTTTTCCGAGTGAATAATATCAGGTCAACTGCACCCTTGGAAAACTTGTTGTCAAGAAGAAAACATAACAGAGTGTCATACCATGCCCGAGGAGCCTGCTTTAAACCATACAGAGCCTTCTTTAGACGATAAACATGTGTCAGATGGTCTGGATCAACAAAACCCTTTGGTTGACAAACATAGACTTCTTCCTTTAGCTCACCATTAAGGAATGCTGTCTTGACATCCATTTGATAGATGATCATGTTCTTACTGGCAGCATTGGCGATGAAGATTCTTATAGCCTCGATGTGTGCAACTGGTGCAAAGGATTCCTCAAAATCAATACCCTCCTCTTGGCGATAACCCTTGGCTACCAACCTAGCCTTGTTTTTCAGAACATCATCGTACTCATCAAGCTTAACTTTGTAAATCCATTTGAGAGCTATAATCATGACACAGTCTAGAGTCAGGTCTAATTCCACGTACTTGAAGTGGATCAAATTCGTGAATCTCATCTTGCATGGCTTGAAACCAGCAATCTTCAGTTATGGCAGATTTGAAGTTCTTTGGTTCGACTTTTGACAGTACAGAGTTATACAGGCACCGCAAGGCATCTGTTGCAAGTTGTTTTCTGGTGGATACCAATCGAGAGGGATTGCCAATGACATTATCAATCGGGTGATCATTTCTCCATTTCTCGAGATGATGATGTGGTTGAGAGACATGAGTTGATTCTGTTGAACTAACATCCCCGGATGAGGATGCTTCAAAACTAGGTTTCAAAGCAAACACGTTTATGAAGGGATTATTTGTTGGAGTATGCTCGTATCATAATAACTAATTATATGGCTGGACACATTTGAGCCTATGGGGTCACACACATATACACTGAGGTACCACTTTATATATCGTGTTTATTGTATTTACGGTATATAAATAACCTACGTAACGCGGGATCAATATCGAGCCTCTAATAAATAAGTAATAGACTTAGTTTATTGGACTTGGAAAATAAATGGAAATCCCATTTAGCCCAATAAAGGGCCCGGCCTAATGAGGACTAGAGGAGGGGATAGGATTAATTTTATGTTATAAATTGATTGATATCTTCTAATGATTTGGTCAAGATTTTAGTCACTAAATATGAGATTAACTCTTCATTAATTTTGATTATAACTTACCAAAATCTCTCCCCTTCCTTCTCTCTATATATACACGGCTCAAACATAACACCTTGGTGGGTTTTGTGTTTTCTTGATCTATCACTTTGAATCTTGTTTATTCATAGTGTATTCCAAGGTTACGGGTTTAAGGACTAGCATCCAAGAGGTATACGGTGAAGTGTAGTGTGGATACATCATAGAAGTGATCTACTTTGGTCACTTGGTTTCTTGGATAGATCGTGTACAGGAGAAGGTTGTTATTTGATTCTACCGATCACGCCACAAAGGTATTACTTTTCTTGTTTTTATTTGATTGATCATATGACTATATGGATCCATTGATAGGTACTTTTCCACTGCGTTTTATATTTGATTATATGATATTCATATGAATAAGCACCTATAGTGGTATCATGATCCATCATATGATGTCATATGATCATCTTGTATGCGTAAAAATGGCTAAAAATGTGTGTTTTTAATGGAATCAAATGGATAATTTTAAAACAGCCACTAAGGCCTATTTTTTGAAATTAAGTCGACCCATATAGGGTCTTATGATCTGGTAATTTTGATCACACAGCAATTTGTTATGCATACTTTAATTGGTTTTGTTATCGGGTACGTGTAAAAGGGCCTAAATCGCGCGTTTTGGAACGATTATTGAATTGGTCTTAAATCAGCCCCTTGGGCATTAATTTCTGAATTAATATGGTTATTATAAGGTCTTTAATACAGTACTAAGTGATCCTTAAGCCATTGGTTACACGTACCAATCGGGGTTTTAATTCTAGTCAATTTATTTCTTCGATTCGTTGGCTAAAGAAATTTATTTCTTGTTAATCATTTGTTTCCATGGCAAATACATGCATGTTTGGCCATGGACTTAGCCAAAACCTTGTTAATACATGATATTATGGTATTATTATGTTTTGTATGCAAAGCCGATGAAAACCATGACTACTTGTGACTTGATTCGCTTGATGTTGCATTTAATTTTAGTTTTGGGTTTTGCCATTGTTTCGGCTTCTTTTGCATGGTTTTATTTCTTGTTGTAGCCATTTTTTGGGTACTTTATAGTAGTTAGATGATAGAAAAAATGTATTTAATCATCAAATTACTGTAACCGATTTTTGGATTTCAGAATGGAGCAAAGTTAAAGGCATAAAGTCAAATTCAGAGCTGCTGGTGTTACCTCCACTAAAAGTGGTTTTCCCGGAGTTCTACAAGGAGTTAGAGGCTGAAACTTTTGGAGCAGGAGCACAACTCATGGGGCTACAATTTATTCAACTAGAGCTCAGATTGGGGAAGAATCCTTCTAGGAGTTTCAGGCCCGTCAAGTCAGCTGAAATTTTATGGCAGTTTTGGGCTTCAAGTTCATTTGGGGTTTCACTTGCTCATGATGGTTCTTGGAGCATGTGGAAGCCTTATTTTTATTCCTTGTGGTTGTGTTAATTAAACCCTTAGTGACTTCTGGGATTTGTGATGGCTCACGTAACCAAGCACTAGGTTTCTTCATCGGTGAGGCTTTGCATACTTTGGTTTTGTTTGTTTTGTTTGCTTTTTATTTATGCTTTTAATATGTATAACTTGCAAATGTTTTTATTAAAACGAAATTAAAACAAACTATTTTTTTTAAAATAACTGAAATCCCTTGATTTAGTTTAAAGTTTAAAATAATGATTTGTAACTAAACACTTGTTTTATATAATAACACTAAATAAATGTTTGATTGTTATTTAATTTATGTATTTGTTAAACTAATATTATATACCTATATTAGTCATGAAAATAACACCTTCTTGCCTACACAGAAATGATAAAAAACAAGTCTTAGATTAAGTTAAAATAGTTTTTTCTAACTTGTGCTATGAAGGATGAATGCATGATTCCTCGTACACACATTTTTGTTTCATTCATCAAAAATAATACCCGTCAAATTTAAGTCATGTCGTCTAATTGGTTGGGAACACTTGCATTTGCTCGTCACTCTGCGTGAGACGTAGGTGAAGTGTAACCCAAGGTGACTATTCTCTATGCGTGAGACCTAGATATATTCTCACATGTTCTCGCATTGGATGACTTAATCGAGTTAAGCAGGTGAGACCTTGGCTCGAGGTAAGGATGGGACTAAACATGCCAGCTTGACATTGTTTCTTTGGTTACAAATGTCATGAGTCCCATATGGTCTAAGAATTGCATAGCTTTTTGCAATTGGTAAACGTTACCTACCTATTGAATCTATCATTGCCTAGCAAATCAACTGATTGTGATAGTGGAACCTCAATGAGGATCTTAGCCTTTCGTTAAAATTAATTGTTTTATATTATAAACAAGGGTAGTTAATTTTAAAAGGATAATTATCGAAATATAAAATTGAATTTGTAATTTTTATAAGGACATTTATGCAAACACAAACGTAAACAAAAGTTTGTTCCTTTCTTGTTAGAGGAAGACAAAACTAATTTCTTTCCTTGTAAGGAAAAGACTTATTCCTATCCTTTCTACTTGTATGAGAAAGCTATAATAGGAACACTTGAATTTTTCAATCCTAATCAAAACTCAATGCATAACTTACTTGAGAAAAAATTGTTTTTTGTGGTTGTAAAAGTATGGTTGCACATCTTATTGGGATGGACTAGAGAAACATGTATTCTTTAGCCTCTAAATGATACATTTTGAAGCGTCAAGACATGGTTGTGTTTTAATTAAATTAGAAATGGAAATCTCAATAAACGCGAGAAAGAGAAAAGAATTAAATAGGCATGTTTTCTAGTAGTTTTTCTTAACTCAATATTTTCCTTAGATTCTACACACCCTTGAGGTAATGTAGAAGGAGGAATTGCATGCAAAACTTTCAAGTTAAAGAATAGCATTAATGGCTAGTCCATCATATATATATATATTAAAACTTGATACACTTCCTTGAATATCTAAGTATAAGTTTATAAGCCCGTGAGGCTCACATTAGTGATAATGTACAGATATTCAAAGAGTAGAAAAGTAAATAAAAACTTGGACTTCGCCACCTTCATTGGTATAGACACACATTTAATGTTGTCTCATCCAATAGGAGCAATGCATTCTACTATTGATATAGACGCACATGTAATATTGTCTAAATTCAGTGGGAGCAACACATTTTACTACTGATATAGACACACATGTAATGTTGTCTAAACTCAGTATCACCTTGTAAGTGACTCATTTTATTTCTAGCTGGTCTTGAAATAATACATTACTTTTTACAAATGAAGCATCATAATTTTATAAGAATCATTGCATATTATTCTATTAGATAACTTGTCACTTTTTTGATGTCGCTACTTGAAAAAGTTATCTATACAATATTTATGCACCATTGCTTATTAAACAATATAGTTTTAGATATACTTGTAATACAAATGTGATTTAAGTTTGACTTAAATCATATCGTATCTGTGACACTGTCATATTATTCATAAAAACATTCGGAAGCATGGTGGACTCATAACCCACTAGTCTCAGGATCGTAACCTGACTTATAATATGCTCACTTGTTTGTATAAATGCTTGATGTTGTGCCGTGCACAAGTGGGAGAAATCGTAATTGTGTGCAAGGTACAACACATAACAATATGACTTATGGTCTTTCTTAGCCGCATGGTAAGAAAGCTAATATTCTACTAGGACTTATACACCTTGATGTATGTTGCCCAACTTAGAACTAGTGTCAAGAAATAATAACTACATACTTCATCATATTCACTAAAAGGTTGAGCCAATATGATTGTATCCTCTTGTAAAGACAAAAATAAGAAGTATGTAATTAACTTGAAAAGACCGTTAAAGCCAAGAGTCGGCGTTCAATAATACTTTATTTAATATGTTTATTTCTTCCTGTAAAGACATAAAATTTTTTTCAAGGGTTTTTTTTTTTTCCCTTAAATGTTAAAAGACTTATAAAGTAAGCAATTGACTTGTCATGTCTCCTAGTCATGACATGTACATGAAGTCATTGAAATGTTCAAAGACTATAACATAAAGTTAGCGATTAGAATGTTATGTCTTCTTGTTAAGACATGTACATAAAATCCTTGATCTTCTATAACACTTCTACGTTATAGCATGCAATTGGCTTTAAATTACTGTTAGTGCCATTATGTTTGAACAAATTGGCAAGTATGCAAGCCAAAGGGTATTAGGTTATCTATGGAATTGTGTTACTGCCTCATAATTCCCTTTACATAGACACTACACATCGTTCTGGTATGTCTAATGTGGTAAAATAAAAACTTGTTGATATTGTTGATTTTTGATATACTTGTTGCTACCCTACCTTATTTTTATCAAGGGTTACAAAATTAAGTAAGCCACGTTTTTTAACTCAATATGGTTACCATCCAAGAAGTAACTAAGTCACCAAACCTGGGTTACGGAATGGGAAGACTCCATTAAGTCGTAAATGAAGTTTGATTTGTTGAGATCATGTTAGCGTGTTTTCTGCAAACTAGAGGTCAAGAACTGTCAGCATATATTATATCTCCTAAACGAGAACAAATTTATTGTTGCTCAACTTGCTACGTATGTGGAGAAAGTCTCCTCTTACACGAAGCAAGTGGGAGCATCTGTTTTGGAGAAAGTCTCTTCTTACACAAACTTCTGAATGCACTAGCTCACCAACCATAAATGGGATTGTTGAGGATATAGTCCATGAAAGATATATTATTTTTGGGGAATTTGATTGATCTTTCACCAATTGGTAAGACTGAAAGGTTAAATTAGTTCTTCTAGGAGAAGACTAATATGTACAAAGATGTACACACGTTTAAACGTAAGCCTTATGGTTAGGGTTTTACTTATACTCAAGCGATTAATTGTGATTAAAGCTTCTTTTCCTTACATGCGTTAAATGAATAAAGATATTAATTACCATACTTGATTTTATGAATATGAAATATGGCAATTGGATGTCAAAACTCCTTCTTGAATGATTACCTTTGCGAGGACGTTGTGTAATCAAAAGGGTTTATGAATCTAATTTATCTTTAGAAAATGTGCAAGCTGTAAAATCCAAGTGGATTAGAACATGCATCTAGGAGCTGAAATCTTAAGTTTAAATCAATAATTTGATTTTGATTAAAATAAAGAGATCTCCTGAGTACACCTTAAAGCTAATCGGAGCATTATGTTTTGTCTTTCTTATATCTTATATATGTTGTCAACATATTGGAAATAATATTTCACCTAAGCTAGATTTTAATCCTTAGTTTGGAATAATATTTCTATCGATGAATATAAGAAATTAAAACATACAACCTTGGAACAAATGTTTACTAAGATAAACATACGCGATTAACAAGTCTAACACAATATAACAAATCATTGAGCAAGACTCAAAGTTCTATCTCACCTGATGAGTTGAACACATGCATGAAAACATTTAGTTCAGCTAAAGGTTTCATTATGCATGTCATGATATGTATTAGACTAATTGTAACACTTGCATGAATGCACATTAGACTACTATTAAAGGAACAATCTAAAAGGCCTGCAAAGGACCAATAATTGTTCTGTTTAGGATTTTTTAATAAGGAGATTAGTGTTTTTTTTTTTTTTAAGGGGGTGGGTTGGAAGGGGGGGGGGGGGGGGTTTTTATACACTAATGCTTATTTTGATTGAGATGATTCTCGACCCTAGTCATAGCAGGATTTCATCTTAAATGATAATACTACTGACTAAACCTGCTTGATTGAAAGCATTGTTGCACTATTCATTAAAGAATAAGAATACTTTACAGTTTGGAAAGCTGTTAAGAAAACGGTCTCATATAGGTGGTTTTGTTACTTACTAACAACTATAGTAAATTGTTATGGCGATGCTAGTATTATTGTATTAGCACTTGAACACACATATACAAAATGACAATTATCGTATTATTCAAAACCTACACTAGTTGTGAGTTTTTGAAACAAGTGTTCTCAAAGGTCACTTAGATGACAACTAAGTTGGTACTTTTTACAAAGTTAATGTCTTGTACCAAACATGTTTATCATGCTAGGAACATTGAACTTTGACTTGCTAGTAGTCTCATGTATATCTATTTTTAGTTATGGATATGGAAATGTTTAGCGTTGTAATTAAGCAATGAATTGATATACCTGGTATGATTGTCTTCATTTATACAACTGTGTTCTATATTAGCATGTTTAAATCCATGAATAATTTATTTATTCTAAATCGGCATTGTCAGTTAATGATACGGGAGTATCATTGAAATAAGGCAAATGTGAGTGTTTTGGTCATATTCATATGGTATGGATATTAATGGATGATACCGCTAAACTCATATGTTGTTCATTCAATGAACATTGGACTGACCCAACCTACGAGTATTCACAACATGGATCGGCATCAATAGTGAATCTTGTAAGTGGTTATGTCTCTCATCCTCAGACTTAAGATGCAAGTAGGTTTTGTGTGTGTGGAATGTCAATCTTTGATATGGTTCAACGTTGACCTGTTGAAGGCTGCTATAAAGGCCATTTTTAGGAGGGATGTGAAACACATAACGGACACGTGCAGTCAAAATAGGATTTGTTTCTCCACATGTTATGGAGTAAGATACTACTGGGCCCCTCAATGATTTGAACAAATATATGTGTGGCTGCACCCAAATATAATTAAGATGATACTTGATTGATTTGGTAATCTAGTTAAACGTCTATATCGAGAAACATAATTGTTAAACATTAGAATGACTTATGATCCATGTTAGATGTTCAACATATTATCTATAACAAAAGGATGATTGATACCTAAACCATTTAAAGAGTTGTTTAAGAACTATCCTCATATGTCTCTAAGGGCATTGGCATGTTGCTAGGCACTAACCTTTGCTTGTATAATTACTTGATTATTATGACGTGCGCAAGTGGGAGCTGTTAGAGTATGCTCGTGTCATAATAACTAATTATATGGCTGGACACATGTGAGCCTATGAGGTCACACACATATACACTGAGGTACCACTTTATATACCGTGTTTATTGTATTTACAGTATATAAATAACCTATATAACACGGGATCAATATCGAGCCTCTAATAAATAAGTAATAGACTTAGTTTATTAGACTTGGAAAATAAATAGAAATCCCATTTAGCCCAATAAAGGGGCCGGCCTAATGAGGACTAAAAGGAGGGGATAAGATCAATTTTATGTTATAAATTTGTTGATATCTTCTCATGATTTGGTCAAAATTTTAGTCATTAAATATGGGATTAACTCCTCATTAATTTTGATTATAACTTACCAAAATCTCTCCCCTTCCTTCTCTCTATATATACACGGCTCAAACATAACACCTTGGAGGGTTTTGTGTTTTCTTGATCTCTCACTTTGAATCTTGTTTATTCATAGTGTATTCCAAGGTTACGGGTTTAAGGACTAGCATCCAAGAGGTATATGGTGAAGTGTAGTGTGGATACATCATAAAGGTGATCTACTTTGGTCACTTGGTTTCTTGGATAGATCGTATATAAGAGAAGGTTGTTATTTGATTCTACCGATCACGCTACAAAGGTAATACTTTTCTTGTTTTTCTTTAATTGATCATATGACTTTATGGATCCGTTGATAGGTGCTTTTCCGTTGCGTTTTATATTTGATTATATGATATTCATATGAATCAGCACCTATATCATTGTCAACAGGAGCAAAAGGATTTTCTTTAACGCTAGTAGATCCAGCTACAACGCCTTGTTGTGAACTTGGAGATTGTAATGACGAAGATGACGGTGAATGACTTGAGAAGGGCATCATGATCAATGGTAGTAGAAGGGGGGTGTACAAGATGAATTGGACTGGATTGGAATGCAGTGCAGGAGAAACCGGTCTTTCAACACAAGAAGGTTCTAGGTATTCCTCGAACATTGGGTGGAATAAAATCTCCAGTTAATTATTTGTTGGGGGTACATAAGATGTTGCAAGGACCGAATTGGGTACAAGCCCTAAACTAATCTGTCCAGGTGTCAAAAACATAGGTGTGGGTCCTGTACTGAGTTGCACAAGAAAGACATTAGGCTCAGGACATCTCATCGAATTGACGTGAATATTTCAAGATACGTCGGTTTCTTTTGTTGTAGATTCTATAACCTTTCCTGCTTGGTGCATAACCAACAAAAATTCCAATGTCAGCTGTTGGTTGCAATTTTCCAAGATCCTCGTTATCATTTGTAGGGTAACAAAGAGCACCAAAGACTCAGAGAAAGGTAAGATCAGGCTTCTTATCATGCACCAACTCATATGGGGTTTTGTTATGATGAGTGTGAATGAGGGATCGGTTTTGGGTGTAACAAGCAGTAGCAACAACTTCTACCCATAGAAACACCGAGGCCTTGGAAAATATCAGCATTGTCCTAGCAGCCTCAACAAGAGTACAGTTCCATCTTTCGACAACGCCATTTTGCTGGGGAGTTCTTGATTGATAAATTCTGTGCCATTATCGGTGTGGATGTATCTGACAGTTTTGTTAAGACCGACTTGTATTTGCTTCAAAAATTTGATGAAGAACTCTGGGGTTTCATATTTCGATCTCAAAAACTTAACCCAAGTAAAACTAGAATAATCATCAACGATGACTAAGATGTATTTATTCCCATTAATTGTTTGCACTCGTATCGGTCTACATAAATCCATATGAAGGGTATTAAGAACTTCCAAGTTGGTATTTTCAGTTTTGGGTGTATGGGTATGTTTTTTGCTCTTTCCTAGTTGACATGCGAAGCAAAGATGATCTTTCTTAAACTTTAATATCGGTAAGCCTCTTACTAAATCCTTTCTTGCAAGGTCATTGATGGTACCGAAGTTCAAGTGGTTTAAACGACGATGCCATAACCATGATTTGTTCTTGGAGGCTTTGGACAACAAGCAGATTGGGGAGGACTTCATCATGTCTTCAACCGAGATAGTGTACAAATTAGAACCACGAGACCCTTTAATTAATTCAACACCATCTGTATCTCGAACATAACAAGAATGCTTCCTGAATGCAACTTCCAGATCAGAATCACAAAATTGTCCGATAGAAAACAGATTGTGTCCCAGTCCTTCCACATAGTATACCCTAGAGATCATATTGTCACCAATCACATAATCTCCATAATAACACAAAGTGGTCATTCCTGAATCTAACTGTCCCGATGAACTTTTTTACAAAATTCCTAAGCCGTGAGCGATCCCCCGTCATATGTTTTGAGCAGCCTGAGTTCAAATACCAAAGGACGATCTGTACGACCTGCATTTGAAAATAGAAAAAGATAGAGAGTTTGGAATGTTAGATCTCTAATTTTGGTTGGGTTCCTGTTGGTTAGCATAAGCAATAGCAGATATGATAGAGGCAGCAATTGCCTAATTCTTAGTCAAAGTGGGTGGGTCTAACGTGCAATAAACTGGTACTGTTGGTTTCTACGTTGGTATCTGGTTAAAGATTTCTAAGATGTGTGACTTAATTTCTCAGTTATCATAGTTTTGCTAGTACTAACGCTTTTAGTTTGCTTAGCAGGCACTACTTTGGATTTAGTGAGCCTAGTTAAAGGGCACTGTTCTCCTAAAGTGAATATTCTTCCCGTGGGCCTCCATTGATAACCAACACTGGTAAGCACTTTTCCTGTTGCTTTCCACACTTGCTTAACTTGCTTAGGTTTCCAAACTTGCTTAACTTTGCGCATAACATTTTTAACAAAGGGGGATGCATTCACAGAGTGCAAATAGTTAACCACACACAAATCATGATTTGCAAAAATTAAGCATTTCTTACATGTCTGGCAAACAGAATGAGAATTTGAATTAATTACAATACGCTTAGAGCTAATACTATAATCAACACAATTCATGATTTTTAAACTAGACTTATTGGTCCTAGGGTGTTCTTCTACTTTCTTCTTGTTGACACTTTTAGCCGGCGAGATCCTATTTTTCTTGGTATTGCTCTTAGGCTGTGAACCGATAGCATTAGTGTAACTGTTTACTTATGTAGAAGGAATCACAGGGACATTGGTCTTCTGAATGTTCAGTTTCTCTACATGTTTGTGTGCGTTATTATTTGACATTTCACATTGGTCCTCAAAAGTAACTTACTTTTTTCTAGTTAAAGGGGTAGAAGCATGCTTTTTATCTTGTTTATTGAAGTCTTTTGGACAAGTGCCGATCACATATTCTAATAGTTCCTGAGAGTGTTTAGTGTAAAGGCAAGCAGATGCAAGTGATCTATCTAATGGTCTTTCAACCTTAGCTTCCTTTACTATCTCATGAAGGGTTTCTACACTTTCCTTAAGATGTTTAAGATAATCTAGATGAACTTCCTTATTGTTCCTATTGTGAGGGGGAATTGGTTCAACATCTTTACCATACCTACCAGGAGCAAGAACTCTTGGTTTTACAGAATCCATAGTGATGCATTTCATATTTTCATGTATTTAGGCTTTCAGATTCTCATTTTCAGTTAACAAGGCAGTTGTTTGTTCGATATGTTTAGCATGCGTGATCTTAATAGAATCATACAATTCCTTGTAATGCTGCTTAATTTTTGCATTCTCAGCCCTAAAAAGCTCATTTTGTTCTTGAAGAACGGTGACCTTTTCAGTTAATTGAGTGATCTAAAAATCTAAGGCCCTGAAATCAAGAGTACGGTCTGCTTCACTACGGGTCTCTTTTAATTGAGAGATTTGCGTTCTTAATTTTTTGATGGCGTTGACCTTTCCTTGAATGGAAGCTTTTTATTTTTTTGATCTACAAATGAATTGAGTCACAGATCAGGAGCATCTTAAGCGGGTGGAGATGTGTTGTTTCCAAAACGTTCTTTAAGGTTTTGATACTTTAACTGTAAATTTAAGTGATTTACCTCAAGATTGGAAAAACATTTTACTAATTCAGTATGATCATCTTTTTGACCCTTATCACATAATTTAGAAAGCTCCGCTTCAAGTTCCAAATAACGTGCTTGAACAACAGTGGTGGTCATCTTGCAGTTAGTTGATCTTAGATAAGTAAGTCAGAATCGTTGCATATAAAACACTTGTTTGGACAGGCAATCACCATTAAATTATCATTTGCAATAGAAGATTTCATTCGCTTCATCTCACATGCTTCCTATTTATAACATTTGGTCAACCTCGCTTCCAAACTCTTAAAATTTCTTTCATTTCTTTAATTTCTTTAGTGAGAGCCTTTTGAATACCCTCAAAATGGTCTTTAAGTGTTTTGAAAAATGGAATGACTTTGGTGAGATAGCATTCCATGGTTTGTTCAAAACCCCTTTCCCCTTCAGTGAGCCTCGTTGGTTAATTCTCTTTTTATAGGTTTTTTCAAATTCCGAAAAAAGTTTTATAAGTGCAAAAATATTAATTTTCACTTGACTTTTGTTGGAAGCACCTTGGGGACAAATGTTGCAGGTGTATTTAGAGGATACACCGTCAACGCTTTGATTGGTTTTAAAGCTGTGGTCTGCTCTTTAAGAGCTTCTGCTTCATTCTTGATGAGATCTTGGGCACCAAAATATATGCTCAGGGGTTAATTGTTTTTGTGGTGTGAAAGTCGCTAAATAATTCTCTTATTGAGTACCATGTGGTGCAATCTTACCTATCTTTTTTCAACAATCTAGTCTTTATTTTTTCATTCTTTTACTTTTAGTAGTATCAGCTATTCTAGGGTATCCTCGAGTCATAAATAAGATACGGGCATGGTTGGGCTTGACAATCTCCTGATCAAAATATAGAGCAGGTTGAACTTGCTTTGCTTTGGACAGATAAAAGGGATTCTTGTAGCCTATTGCTGCTTTCCTTTGTTCATCATAATGAGGTTTTGGTTTACATAACATGTGAATTGTTTAAAGATATTGATCTTGTTTGAATAATCTATCCTCACCTTTCTTTTAAGCTTTATATCCAAATTCTTCAAGGGTATTTATTTTTCTTTCTGTTTAAAATCCTTTTTCAAAGACGTAACTTCCTCTACCATTGACTTGTTATGGTTAATGGTAGAGGTAAGTTGCAGTTTTACAAAATGAAGTTCCCTTTTCAAGTTTTCTTCCTTAAGATTACGGTCAGCGATAACTATTCTTAATTGTTCATCAATCTTTTGTTCTCTTTCTGTTAATTCAAACTTGGCCCGTCTTTCATACAGTTCAACTTGTTCCTTATATGTCGCAAGTTCAGCAGTCAATGATTTATCAATCACATTGTTCTGTGTTGTCATAGACACATTGGACAGACTGTTCATGCATATCATTTAATATCATCATGTATGCATCATTTGGTGCAGAAGATACATTACTTTGTACAACTGGCACTGCGTTTTCTTTTACATACCGACCATACAGAATCATATTGCTATCACTCGTATAATCAGCATGTGAGTTAATGACGTAGTTTGGTTGTACTTCGTAATGCATCTCGTGTACTTCATGATGTTCACAAACAACATCCTAATAGTTGTCATGATCTGGTACCTCAGATAGAATGTCCGAATCATATGACAGACTGGCTTCATCATAGACAGGTGCTGCTGATGAAAGATTTGTCATGAACATGGTCTGTGCAGTGGGGGCCTCATCAAACATCAGAATCAAATGCATCACAATCATCAGCTTGAAACACCTTATCCGCATTGAGTGCTAAATCTTGAACCGGTTGCTCATCTACATCTTCATCAATCGCATTGTCTTGTCCACCTACAATAAACAGCAACTGCTCTTCATCTACCCCATTATCCTGAGCTTGCATCAACAACATCTTATCTTTATAGTATTTTGAGTTCTGTGGTTACTTGGGCTGAGTGCAGTTTCTTGCTATGTGCCATATACCGTTGTAGTTGTAACACTTAATCTGCCTTACTTGACCTAGATTTGAATTCCCAACTCTGGTCTGAGCTCCCTCATAACCAGTTGCACCTGTACCCCTTGCATTGTTCCCATGACCTCTATTCTGTCGACCCTGAACATTCTAAACAACAACCTTGCCGTCTTGAACTGTGGCTTGGTTCCTTGGATTTAATGATGTTCTGAGTTGATTGTTAGTTTGAGGAAGGTATGTTTTGTATGATTGGGTGAGTAAGGCAAGTGTGTTAGTTAAGTTCTCAGTTAAGTTATCCGTTGGGGAGAGTCCTGAATCAAGTTGGGTGTTGTCAGCAAAGTGTTGTTGAATATGTGTGGATGGAAGAAGCATATTCTAACAAGTGTCAATCTCCTGAATTAAGTTCTCAGTTAAGTCTTTCGGACAAGTGTCAATCGCATATTTATACAGTTCCTGAGAGTGTTAGTGTAAGGCATGGCGAAGCAAGTGATTATCTAAGGTCTTTCAAGCCAGCTTCCTTCTACACATCTCTCGATGGTCTGTACATTTCTTAAGATGGTTAGATAATCTAGATAACTTCCCTATTGTTCTATTGTGTGGGTCTTTGGGATTGGTTCCAAACCAATAGCATACATACAGGTGCAAGAACTTTGGTTTTATCATAATCCATTTAGTGTACCACATTTCATTTTATCCTTTATTTGGACCTTTAGATTCTCATTTTTAGTTAGCAGGGCAGTTGTATATTCTATATACTTAGCACGCGTGATCTTAATAGAATCATGTAATTCCTTGTAGTGTTGCTTAACCTTTTCATTCTCTACTCTAAACAGCTCATTTTGTTCTTTAAGAACGGTGACTTTTTCGGTTAATTGAGTGATCTGAAAATTCTAGGCTCGTAAGTCAAGAGTACGGTCTTGAACACTACGGTTTCTTTAACTTGATGAGATTGGCATTTCTAATTTTTAATTTTGTTGTCCTTTCCTTGAATAGAAGCTTTCATTTTTTCGATTACAAAGACTGAATCAAAATCAGGAGCATCCCTAGCGGGTAGGGATTTGTTGTTTTCAAAACTTTCTTTAAGGTGTTGGTACTTTAACTGTAAATTTAAGTGATTTACCTCAAGGTTGGAAAAACGTTTTACCAATTCATTATGATCATCCTTTTGAATCCTATCTTTTAGTTTGGAAAGCTCTGCTTCAAGTTCCAGACAACGTGCTTGAGCAACAGTGTGGGCATTATGCATTTCAGTGAATCTAGATACAATAAGCTTCAGAATTTGTTGCAATATAAAACACTTCTTTGGACAAGCAATCAGCAATTAAATTATCATTTGTGATGAGAATATTTTTCGCTTAATCTCATCACACTTCCTATTCATAACATTTTGGTCAACCTCAGCTTCCAACTCTTCAAAAATTTCTTTCATTTCTTTTTTAGTGAGAGCCTTTTGAATGCCCTCAAAATGTTCTTTAAGTGTTTTGAAAAATGTAATGACCTCGGTAAGATAACATTCCTTGGTTTGTTCAAAGCCCCTTCCCCTTCAGTGAGTCCCGTTGGTGTAATTCTCTTTTTACATGTTTTTTCAAATTCCAAAAAAGTTGTATAAGTGCAAAAATGTTAATTTTCACTTGACTTTTTGTTGGAAGCACCCTGGGGACAAGCGTTGTAGGTGTATTTGGAGGATACACCATCAACGTTTTGATTGGTCTTGAAGCTGTGGTCTGCTCATTGAGAGCTTCTGCTTTCATCTTGAGGAGATCCTTGGACCAAAATATCTGCTCAGGGGTCAATTGTTTTTGTGGTGTGAAAGTCACTAAATAATTCTCTTTGGAGTAATCATGTGGTGCAATCTTAACCTTTTTTTTCACACACTATGGGTCTTTCATTTTTTCATTCATTTGCTTTCTAGTAGTCTCAGCTATCTTTAGGGTATCCTCAGAGTCGTGTACTATTGCCGGGACGTGAATGGTTTTGATTATTTCATGTCCATTGTATAGAGCAGACTGAACTTGCTTTGCACGAGTGAGATATAAGGGGTTCTTGTAGCCTATTGCTACCTTCTTCTGTTCATCATAATGAGGTTTTGGTTTACATAATATGTGAACTGTTTTATAGAGAAATGATCTTGTTTAAATAATTCTATCATCGACCTTTGCTTTTAAGCTTTCATGTCTAAAAATTCATTCACGATATTTTTTTTCTTTCTGTTAAAATACTTTTTCAAAGACGTAACTTATTCTACCATTGACTTGTATGGTTATTGGTAGAGGCATGTTGCTTGTTTTTACATAATGAATTCCCCTTTTCAAATTTTTTCCTTAAGATTCGGGCAGCGAGTAAACTATTCTTAATTGTTCTTCAATATTTTGTTCTCTTTTCTGTTTTATTCATATCTTGGCCGTCTTTTCATACAGTTTCAATTTGTTCCTTATGATGTCGCTAGTGTAGCAATCTATAATTTATCAATCACATTGTTCTGTGATGTCATAGACTCATTGGGACAGACGGTTAATGACATTATCTTTTAATTTCATCATTGTATGCATCATTTGGTTGCAGAAGTTACTTTACTTTGTACAACTCGCTCTGCGTTCTTCTGGTTTATTACGACCATATGTATAATTTTGCTATAACTCGTATACATCAGAATGTGAGTTAATGACAGTAGTTTGGTTTAATAACTTTCGTTATGCTATCTCGGGGTGTTCTTAATTGATGTTCTCAAACAAATCCTAATCTGTTGTCATGATATGGTACTCAGATAGAATGTTCGAATATTTGACAGACTGGATTTATCCTTGACTGTGCTGCGATGAAAGTTTTGTCATGTGTTACATGGTATGTGGGCAGTGGGCGGCATCATCAAACTCAGAATTAAATGAATCACAATCAATCAGCTTGAAAAACCTTTTCCGCTTGAGTGCTAATCTTGTACCGGTTGCACATCTACATCTTCATCAATCGCATTGTCTTGTCCACCTACAATAAACAGCAACTGCTCTTCATCTACCCCATTATCCTGAGCTTGCATCAACAACATCTTATTTTTATAGTATTTTGAGTTCTGTGGTTACTTGGGCGGAGTGCAGTTTCTTGCTATGTGCCATATACCGTTGCAGTTGTAACACTTAATCTGCCTTGCTTGACCTAGATTTGAATTCCTAACTCTGGTCTGAGCTCCCTATTTACCACGTTAGCACTGTACCACCTCTGCATTGTTCCCATGACCTCTATTCTGTCGACCCTGAACATTCTAAACAACAACCTTGCCGTCTTGAACTGTGGCTTGGTTCCTTGGATTTAATGATGTTCTGAGTTGATTGTTAGTTTGAGGAAGGTATGTTTTGTATGATTGGGTGAGTAAGGCAAGTGTGTTAGTTAAGTTCTCAGTTAAGTTATCCGTTGGGGAGAGTCCTGAATCAAGTTGGGTGTTGTCAGCAAAGTGTTGTTGAATATGTGTGGATGGAAGAAGCATATTCTAACAAGTGTCAATCTCCTGAATTAAGTTCTCAGTTAAGTCTTTCGGACAAGTGTCAATCGCATATTCTAACAGTTCCTGAGAGTGTTTAGTGTAAAGGCAGGCAGAAGCAAGTGATGTATCTAAAGGTCTTTCAAGCCTAGCTTCCTCTACAATCTCTCGAATGGTTGCTACACTTTCCTTAAGATGGTTAAGATAATCTAGATATACTTCCCTATTGTTCCTATTGTGAGGGGGGATTGGTTCAACATCAATAGCATACATACCAGGTGCAAGAACTTTTGGTTTTACATAATCCATAGTGACACATTTCATTTTATCCTTTATTTGGACCTTTAGATTCTCATTTTCAGTTAGCAGGGCAGTTGTATATTCTATATGCTTAGCACGCGTGATCTTAATAGAATCATGTAATTCCTTGTAGTGTTGCTTAACCTTTTCATTCTCTACTCTAAACAGCTCATTTTGTTCTTTAAGAACGGTGACTTTTTCGGTTAATTGAGTGATCTGAAAATCTAAGGCCTCGAAGTCAAGAGTACGGTCTGCATCACTACGGGTTTCCTTTAATTGAGAGATTTGCATTCTCAATTTTTTAATTTTGTTGTCCTTTCCTTGAATAGAAGCTTTCATTTTTTCGATTACAAAGACTGAGTGGTAGATGATTGTGAGTAGTACTGCTGATGTGAGACATTAGACATCAAGGCTAGAGGATCAACAGTGTGTTTAGTGAATCGTTCCAATATCATTTTGTTCTCATTAGCATGTGCCTCGTATTGCTTCAGATAAGCATACAGCTGATCATAGTTGGAGTCCCTCAATCCTATGTTCAGTTTCACTGCTGTTACGAATCTACCATATTCAGGCAACATGTTATTAACAAACTTTAAATTCAACTGCATTCTGGACATAGTCATCTTGATGTTTCGCATGTTATTGATGAGCTTGGCAAACCAGACATAGTAGTCGTGAATTGTTTCTCCTTTGTTCTGACGGAAGTGTTCAAAGTCATCATACAGTTGTGACTCACGGTCTTCTTTAGTTAGTTCAGAACCTTCCAGGAGCATCTTCACATTATCACAAATGTCTTTGGCATTAGTATAATGATTGAAGTAGGATATTTGTTGCCTGAATGTCAGCGTTATACCTCTCCTTATCTTCAGGTGAAAGGTTAGAATAGACTCGAGTTCTTTCTGGACCTAGATGTAAGTCACCTTCATTTCCTTCAGCAAGTGTTTCCCGAAATGTTCCTATTTGGAAAGGTCCTTCATCTTTCGACTTTAGAATGTTCACCCCATTCTCTTTACCTCGACAATACAGTCGAATACGTTGTTTTCATGAAGCAAAGTCAGTCCTATCAAGCATAGGTGGTCGGGTATCGGAACCGGCACATTGGATATCTTTTGAAAGATTAGCCATCTTAATTGATTGTGAAATGATTTAAATTGATCGAATAATGATTAGTGATTGTATGTTAAAAGTGGTGATGTTTGTTTAAGTGTTTTGTTGTTTAAGTTTGTTACGTTTGTCAAGTTTGAAAAATAGTCCAAATATCAAACAGTGTGCCAAACCGTTGGATTAGTGCTCAAACCGCTACTGTCAAACCGCTATGAATAATTTATACCAAACCACTACCACAAAGAAAAATGGCCAGAGGTTTGATTCCCAGAAAACCTTGAGAAAAATCTTTAAAAACCTAAAACAAACCGCTACGAATGGTAAACCGCTATGAAGTTAAACTGCCAAACTGCTACTAGAAGATAATGATAAACGGCTACGAAGAACTAACACCAAACCACTACCAAGAAATGAAATTGGAAAAGGTTTGTTTCCTAAATCACTATGAGAAATTGTCTTTAAAAACCTATAAACTGCTACGGATCAAACCGCTATAATTACCAAATCTCTACTAGTAAACTGCTACACTAGAAGACAAACCGCTACTGACAAACCTATGCCTAATGAGACAAACCGCTGTTAGAAACGACAAACCGCTAGCACAGTGTATGACCTGACAAACCGCCAGAACATTGTACTTTCCTGACAAACCGCCAAAACAATAAACCAAACCGCTACGATAAACTACAAGCAGATTACCAAACCGCTACGATGAACTACAAACTTTTACACCTTAAAACACCTAAAAATCACCCTTTTGAATGTTTTGACTTGGTTTCTTTTGCACTAATGAGTACTAGAAGGCTATAGCAACTACAAAAACATGAATTTTAACACAAGAAATGTGAAAATCAATGAAACTAAAGAACAAGAGCTAAAACCTCCTAAAACTCAACTTTTGATCTAAACCAAGCACTAAAACGCACACACAAACGATCTAAACATCCCATGAGCTCTGATACCAATTGTAAGATATTGGAAATCATAACACAATAGAAGATAAATGGATTAGCCAAATCTAGAGAGAGAAAATAAGAGAGAAAGCTTTCTAGTGAGAGAAAGTGTAACTTGTATAATGAAATGACTAACCACCTCTTCCATGGCATGGAAGAGGCTTATATAGTAACATAAAAATCGGCCTAAGGGCCTTAGTAGTGGGCTTACATGTTGGGTTTAATACCCGACCCATTACAGTATATTATACATTGAACGATTAACTACGAGCTACAATAAACGGTAAAATACACGGGGAGACCAAATATTTTTCTAATATCTAACACTATATTATGGTTGATTTAGAATCATATATGAAAATTCTATGGTTACATGTATTATTAAATTGATTGACATATATATCTTAAGATGAGTGAGAGCAAATTGGTTATCATTGTATTATGTGGTAAGATAATTCTACAACAATGAATGACTAAACTAAGTTTTTATGATTTTGAAAGATTGTTTCAATCACTTTAGATTTAAAAGATGTCATTACATCATAGACATCATAATGTGTACTATGGGTCTACAAAGAACATTATGACTGTTCTAAACACCTTCTAATGTTTAAACTTCTTGATAAAGAATTTTTTACTCCTCATAAATTGTATATAGTGTTAAATTTAATTTTGTGGTGTCATAAGATAAGTTTAAATTAAGACTTGCGTTAATCGTTTCAAAGAAGTATAACCATAACTTACTTGGTTACTTACATTCTACTTTGTTTATAGTAAGGACTATTATATTTTTCTCGTGATGCATTTTCATGTTTTGACTTTATCATTTTAAGGTGTTATTGATAATTTTCTTAATAACACAAATGTCAGTATTTTATATCTCAACACCAAGTATGTTAAAGGTTGAGAGAAGGTTGAAGAACATTGTCATCAAGTATATTTGTACACTAACTTAATGTATTATGTTACTTATGATAGGTTTATCACCCAAGCTCTTATTCGAGTATAATTACCGTTATGAGATTATTTGATAACCTTACAATTAAGAATCCTGCTTGTGTTCTTCACATTATGTTAAAGGTTTGCTATTCTCATTATTGTGCACATTACGAGATCTTATGAGCAAACAACTTATGGTGGATCATGTGAATGGTTTTATTTTTATTACCATCATGTTTCTTTTTCCATTAATATTCATTATGATAATTATTCTTCATTTAGAAGAGCTAATTATATAATCGGTAGGGGTCCTGCATTAATTGTGATGCAAGTGATTATGTTGTTTTGCATTAGTAATTTTACTTGATCGTGATGAACTTATTAAATCAACAACTTGGCCAATATTAACTAGTACAAAGCATAAATAGGTATACAGACAAGTGGGAGAATGTTAGCGAATATCCTATTTCGATATTATGCATTAGTATATTTGTACATTATATATTGGTGATTTATGTGGGTAATATTATGAGTAATTAAATAATATTTAGTTACCATAATGAAACTCCATAGGATATTGTATCTTGATGGGAGATCCGATTTCCTTAAGAGATAATGTCTAGGTAATGGATTTATGGTAATGATTACATAATCATACCTAAATTAGGAGTTGGTCCCTGCTTGACCTCTCTTATAAATAGAGGATTATTCACCTCATAAAAATACACACAAACATTATGATCCATCACTAAGAAGAGAGGATTAAGTAGAAGATCTCTATCTTACGGATGTTCTTCATTCATGGTGATCTCATCTCTCGCATCAAGTAAGTTTTAATGTTATGCTTAATATTATTTGATCGTTCATATTGTGATTATATGTTTCTTGGGATAAATTAATCAACAAGTTGGGTCGTAGCTATGCAAGAGGAAATAAATCAATTTGTAGCAAATGATGTTTGGGATGTAGTGCCTCTACCTAACAATCAATCAATTATAGGAACTAAATGGGTGTTTAGAAATAAGTTAGACAAAAATGGTATTGTGTCTAAAAATAAAGCTAGATTAGTGGCACAAGGATATAATCAACAAGAAGGTATAGATTACGATGAAACATACGCACCACTAGCTAGATTAAAGTCAATTCGAATACTTCTTGCTATTGCTTGTGCAAATGATTTCAAATTATACCAAATGGATGTAAAAAGTGATTTCCTAAATGGTTTTATAAACGAATAGGATTACGTTGCTCAACCTACGGGTTTTATTGAAATTGAAAAGCCAAATTACGTTTACAAACTTAAAAAGGCTTTGTATGGTCTTAAGCAAGCTCCTAAGGCTTGGTATGATAGACTAAAAATATTTTTGCTAAAACATGAGTATTCCATGGGAATGATCGATAGCACACTTTTTATAAATATATCAAAACACATCTCATCATTGTTCAAATATATGTGGACGACATTATATTTGGATCCATATGTCAAAAACTGTGTGATGATTTTGCCAAAATCATGCACGACGGGTTTGAAATGAGTATGCTGGGAGAGTTGAACTTCTTCTTGGGTCTTCAAATAAAACAAATGAAAGACGGGATATGTTTTAATCAATCCAAGTACATCAAGGAAATGTTAAAGAAGGTCGAGTTGGATGATTCTAAACCAACCAAGACGCTAATGTCGATGAAGTTCAAGCTAATTAAGGACGATGAAGCCGACTCTGTGGATAACACTAAATATCTAGGTATGATTGGTAGTTTACTTTATTTAACTGCAAGTAGGCCCGATATTATGTTTAGTGTTTCTTATGTGCGCGTTTTTAAGAAAATCCTAAAACTACCCACTTAGAAGCCATTAAGCGTAAATTTAGATACATTAGACGTACTACTCACTTAGGATTATGGTATCCGAAAGGAAAAAGTATAAAAACTATAATTTACGTTGAATTTGACCACGTCGACCGAAAAAGCACTAATGACGTTTGTACGTTCATGGGATGTTGTCTAACATCTTGGTTCTGTTAGAAACAAACGGCCCTTCCTAACTTCACGACCAAAGCCGAATACGTATCCGTCGAAAAGGCGTTTCAACAAGCACTATGGATGAAACAAGCTCTCATCGACTACGACATACGACTTGATGACATCCTGATAATGTGCGGCAATAAAGGCGCCATCGATTTAAGTAAAAACCATATCCGACACTCTCGAACCAAACACATAGAAATTCATCACCACTTTCTTCGCGAAAATGTCTAGAAGGGCAACATTTTTATCGAGAAAGTTGCATCCGAAGATAATTTAGCCGACATGCTAACTAAGCCATTAAAACGTGAACAATTTAATTATTTAAAATTAGGATTAGGAATGATGGAACATATTCCCGAAAATGAATCACCATCCTTCTATAAATAATCGTAAGCGAAAAGTTAATGGAGAAATAATCATTATTCAAAATATGTTTATTCTCATTATTTACTCCAATTACGAATTTCGAAAAATGACCATAGATATTTTCCATATGTACATGTTTAACCATTTTTGGTTGTTACATGAAATTAAGAAATCGATCATAAAGACGAAAAGAATAATCATCAAATTTCAACCCACACTTGTATTGATGATGCTTTATTACGTCTAAATGTTTAAATGTTCGTGTTATTAGAAATGGTCAAAATTCATAAGCTAAAAATTAACACACTCCTAGTAGGATCGACTACGTTGAAATTCTATCGGGAACTTCACGCTAACTCCAACATAATGTTCAAAAATTGGACGATGACTCTGAAAATTTAAACGGAGACTGTTTATAACATATATAAGCCTCTCCAATTGCCAAAACAATAACACCAACGCATAATTAAAGGGAAATCAATCCCTTCCCGTTTTTTATTGACCCGCAAATCGACGAATCCAAGAGCCCTGTATCCGTATTTGACTTTTATAGATCCGTATGTTCGAACTGAGCGGGTATACATCTATATTTGAATAATTGGGACCACATAAATACTTATCCAAACACTAGTAACGAACGAAAAACATAAGCCCTAATCAAAACAACATCAAATCAGAAATTAGAAGAGCAAATCTCAAAGATCAACAACAACACATCTTTAACAATCAACAATTGTAAGTGATTTCATCTTAATTCCTCTTTAATTTCGAGTCTAGAATTTTGATTTTGCACAAAACCTAAGATTTGGGATTTCAATTTTTTGTTTGATTTTTGTATGTTTTAGACTAGGATGTTACAATGTATAACTATTTTGCTTCCTGTCGATACTAGGATTGCATAATTATACTTGATAATGAAAATCAAATTTCGGCAAAACCCTAAATTAAGGTCTTCAACAAAAATCTCATGTCTAGGAATTTTTGAAACAAATGTTATTTAACTACATTGTTAATACAACGTAAAAACTACTTTCATCATACATTTGATATCTTGAATGATTATTCAAGATGCACAATTCATATGCCTTTTTGGCACATTCAATATGAGTGGTATTAAACTTAGGAGTGTATTGGGTGTGCTTAAAGTTAATCTTATTTGAGTCAAGCAAACTATGGAAACTAGAAGGGGGGTTGAATAGTTTACACGTTTGTTTTACGTTTTAAAAGTTTACTTTAAAAAATGTATAGATCCGAGTTATATGTTCAATCAAATCACAATATTAACAAGCAATAACTATCTAAACAAAAACTAAATAACAACAATAATAGTGTAAAGAGATCAGGAAAGAAACAACCAAACCAAGACACCAAGATTTTATAGTGGTTTGGCTACGAAGCACCTCTTCGCCCTACTCTACTCCCCGAGTATCCGACTCGAGATTTCACTATGTCAACAAGCTCCCTTTAGGCAAAGAAAACCGTTTAACGTCGCTTATGTTATTTTCTAACACTAAGCTAGATGTCGAGTCCTAATCTTAGCTAGAACCAATCTACCACTTCACAAGATATACACACTCACAAGATCTACACTATCGGATCTACACAATATCTGAATCATACAAATACACAAGATAAATACAATAGAGGTTTGGTACTTAGAAGAAAAGAGGAGAGATCGCTAATTAACACTTTGTTTCTTGACGAATACGAGTGTTCTTTTCTTGCACTTGAATGAGAGAAAAGAGATGAGAATAAGAGATTAAATCACTTGAAACAAGATCTAAGTATGTTAGTGATCAAGAGTTTTAGTGAGAGAAAGAATGTTTAGAGAGAGAAAGAAGAGACTGAAAAATTTCATACTGAGAGGAATATTTTTCTGCTGGGAATGGAGCAGTATTTATAGACAGGGAATCCCAACGGTCATCTAACGGCGGTCCCGACGGTCCCTTATATATAAGGGGGCCGCCAGTAGACTCCGCTCCCTTTTTTGTCTTTTTGTGGTGAATGTTGTATATGTTATGGAACCTTTCATTTTGGGGGAAAAAATTGAATTTCAAATTTTAAGTTTTAATAAAACATTTCTTTTAATTAGAAAATATTTTGTAAATGTATTTTTTGAGAAAATACTTTTGTAAAATTAAAAGTGAGGATTAAGAGAAAAATATTTTCTTGATCACTAATCATGCTTAATTATTTTGTTTATCCATACCTTAAGTGATCACTAATCTTAGAAATGGAATTTTACATTTAATAATTTGTAAACGTTTTTACATTTTGTTATTATCAAAACGTTGAGAGGTCAAAAAATATAAATAACGTTTTTAGACATTATTTGTATTAACAATCTCCCTCTTTTTGATGATGACAAGATATAAACTCATTTTAAATAAAATTAAAGATCTCAAATTATTAAATGAGTTTTGTTCCATTTTGATGCAGGCCCAAGTATTGAAGAACGGGCTATTTTATTTCTGGAAGCCCAAGATCGTGTGAAGAAAGGCCCCTTTTTT